>CM071937.1:59068095-59343592 GCA_016081115.2 Rehmannia glutinosa | reverse complement strand
CTTATTTCCTTCTTTTTTATCCTTAATTTTTCTCTCATTTTTCTAACTTCAAATTTTTATATTTCTTGACTTAGGGGCTGACCTAAGCCTCATCCAAAAAATTGTGAAATTATCCTTTTATTTCACAATTTCAATTTTTAAGGTGGGTGGAAAAATATTTTCCAACTTTTAGGTGTTTTGATTAAATGCATGTAGAAAATTTGATCATGAGCCTTGAGATATATATAATCTATGTATTGCATGTCAATTTTATGTAACAAGTCATGAAAATTCTCAAGAGTTGCTCAAAATTTCTATTTATTGAATTTTAGGTGCATGCATGTATACTTTAATGTTCTATTTGATGAATTCTTGTATGTATTGGACATGCATGTGTATGATCTTTAAAATCTATGTTTTGTATGCCTTATAACCTGGAAAAGTCGAGCATAATTGATTAAATTTCAATTTTGGACTTAAAAATGTAAAAATAGAAAGTTGGTGGACTAAATTGCAAGAAAATAAAAGTTAAAGGACCCCTCTGCAAATTTCGAAATTTGGGACTGTACTCAGATTCAAAAATGACTTTTGGACATTTTAATAAAGTTTTAAGAGTTTTAAGATAAATAAAATCAACCTTTAAAAGCCCAAGGACTAGATTGTAAAATTTTGAAAGTTTAAGGGCTACTTTGCAATTTTAAAACTGTACCAGACCTTAACTTTAAAATTTGAAATTATTACTCTTAAGGTACTGGGAATTACATATTTTAAAAAGTATTCCAAAAATCCAAGTGGTTAGGGCTTGGAAAACAATTTTCTAAAATTGAGGGACTAATGTGTAAAATACTAAACTTGAGGACCCAAATGAAATATCCAGGACTTATGCAGCCCATGCACCTGGAAATACTAACTTAACTATAACTTAATTATATTTTGGACCCAAGGTTCAAATTTCATAACAATTGACCCTAAAAGCCTTAAAGGCAATTATTTCAAAATGGGACAAAAATGATATTTTCAAACGTTAAAGGACCTACACATATTTCTTTTAAAAACTGCTTTTGTCCCAATATCCTACTAACCTTAGTGACATTTTCCAACTGGAATCACATTAAAAGCCCTTCCGGTTTGTGAGTTCGAAATTTTAAAACTTAAGGTCCGATTGGCAATTTTTACAAATTTGGGGCCAATGTGAGAATTTTACAATATCTCGACTTCAAAATTTTTAAAACCTGAATCTCTGGACAATTTGGAGAATTTAGAACTGACCTCTTAATTTTTCAAAGTCGGGATATTTATTTATTCAATTTTTAACCCCAAAAGTGTTAGTTTTTACAAAACGGGGCTAAATTACAATTTTTCTTTTATAAAGGACCTAACTCAAATTATTTCCCTTTTACTAAAATAGCCCTGGACCCTCTGAATTTGAGATTTAATTAAAGTATTTTACTTTCCCAAAAACCCTTGACTTATTGGATCAATTTGACCGACATTAATACCCGTCGCGGTTGCGACTTCCCGCCTTGCGATTTTGAATCTATAACGGGACTTATGTTCCACCTAATCTTTCAAGATATCAAGATTGCTTATCCTTCCGATGATCGTCTTCATCCAAAAACTCCACCAACGCCATAATTACCACTCGCTTTTCAAAATTTCTAAAATCGCTTCCTGAATCAATAATACTGATCACTGGTTGACAGTTGTTTGTATTTGTAATTACTTTCCTACCTCGGTCAACTTGGTGTATCGAGCTCACAATCGGAATGGATACGTCGGGATGGATGGAAGGCGGCTCATTTTGCTATTCCACTCTTCCTCCGGCCCCATCGTCCTAATCCCGCAAGCGAGGGACGGAGTTTGTCCAAGGGAAGCGGGTCGTAGTACTTGAGGTATAATCATGATTATGACGAATCCGAGCCTTGCAAGCTCCACTGTGGATTTTGTCTTTGCTTACGGAGCGATAAGGTGTCGGTCTTGGACCATCCGACCGGGAGTTACAAGGAAGAACGAAGGAATCATTCCGATCCACACGATTCCGGAGTTATCGGACCGTTTTGGTTGGCGTTACATTTCCATACGCAACCGCCATCGCTTTTCATTGGTTGGCGCTACAAATCCGTACACAACCATTATTTGCCTAGCATTGGGATTGGTGTTACACTTCCGTATGCAATCTACTGTCTTCGATTGAATCACATAGTGCATGTGTGACCATGAATGTACATTTCTTGAATCGTATAAGTATATTATTTAAATATTTTATCACGACGCTGAATGTTGTGTGAATCCATGCATCATACTCACGCGTTTTCATGTAACTGTTTTCTCACATTAACTATATTGCGCCACACTTGCACACGATCACCCCATCCACTGAGATTTCTGTCTCATCCCTACCTATTTTCTAACCTTAGATGAGGATTTCGTTGAGGATGCGGAACCGGCTCGGGATTGAGACCTTGTACTCACGCTTGTTGGATTCGTTACTTCTTCTTGTTGTTGATTGGACTCTTATCTTATGTTGTTGTCGGACTTTTGTATTTCTTTGTATTCGGGTTTGTAACTAAAGGGCGTAGGACCCTTTGACTTTAAGTTACTATATTTTGTTGACTTTCGGGTTGTAATTTGGATGATGGATTGTAGACTTTAAGTTGTACTTGTACTTGTTATTTAATTATTCCGCGCTATTTGCTCTGTCTCATTGGGTTCTCGTTGATATTTGTCGGACTATTTGGTTATTGTATTTAAGTTGTGGATCGTCGTCGCGTCCCGTTTGGGGCGTGATGCGATTAGAGTGGTATCAGAGCTCGGCTAGTAAGATGGAAACTTACACCGAGCTGACCCAGGATAGGACCCTCGGTCTGTGTTTTGGGTATTACCGCGACTTGACTAATTAAGTGTGAAATCGATTTCAAATTGTCATAGAACCGTCTTATTGATATTTGAACTAAGTTAGAACGCATATTTTGAGGTTCCATAGTCATACTTGTCTTGACTTAGTTGATTCTTAACTGACCTTCTTTGTGCATTCTTTCCTTATTCTCTCCTTATCTTTCCTTTACCTTTGACTGATCCGCCTTAGTTTTGTTGTTACTTTCCCTGCGATATCACTTGCTTTACGCGAATAATTATTGTATTCATTTACTCGCGAATCGCAACTAACGCTTCAAGATACAGAATGACAGAACATCGAGGACGTGGGAGACCTCGTCGCGTTCCACGAGGAGACGATGATGTACCCAGGGATTGGGTACCCTCTCCGGAATTACCACCACCTCCTCCACCAGCAGGAGACAACTGACAAGCCTTACAAAGAAATCGGTTTTATGAGGCAACAGCAGAGCCTCAACCCCGTGCCCGAACCCGCAGGAGAGGCGAACGATCGCACGTTGGAGCGCTCGGACGATGTGAAAGAAGAATGGATAGAGAAGCTGGAGAATATCTTCAATGCTCTTCAATACTCCGACGAGCGAAGAGTCACACTCGTTGTATTTCATCTAGAATCGGTTGCTAGAGACTGGTGGAGGGCGAGTTGAAAGGAGATGGAAATAGGACTGAGTAATCGAACATGGGGAAATTTCTTGGCTGAGTTCAATGACAGTATATTCCACAAAGGTTGTGAAGGAAGCACGAGATGAATTTCACAGATTGAGGCAAGGGAATCGACTC
The DNA here is from genome assembly GCA_016081115.2 of Rehmannia glutinosa. NCBI lineage: Eukaryota > Viridiplantae > Streptophyta > Magnoliopsida > Lamiales > Orobanchaceae > Rehmannia > Rehmannia glutinosa. The sequence goes on along the minus strand of CM071937.1, from coordinate 59,339,941 downwards.
GTAGCTCAAGACGAGTCCGATTTCACCGATTGTCCAAGTATGCTCGGGGACAATCGATCAAGAGGATAAGCTTTACAAGTTCACTCGAGGATTGAAACTGGAACTTCGTAAGCTTGATTGTTGATCGTTGAATCGGCAACCTACTCAGCCGCGAAAGGCGACTCTCCGCATTGAGTCGGGACTGAACCGTATTGGGATGATTCAGAGAATAGGCCATCGAACGATCTTAAGAGGGGTTGTGGGACTACCATCTAAACCTTTGCTAAGTTTGAAGGGACCGATTAATAAAACAGACAAAGGAAAGAGACGTGCAAGAAAAGCCGGGTCAAGAGTGTGCACATTGCCGTAAAGGACATACCGCCAACGCATTGTTGGCGTAAACAAGAAAGGTGTATGTCTTTGGTAGTAATGTCAGACAGTGCAAGATTGCCAAGCACGATGATCGAACTAAATGACGCAACCGCGAAGCCGAAATGGCCAGGGTAATCGGGCAAGGATGTCCGCCGAGCATTTGCACTAGCCGGACGGGGAGGCTCCGGAGGCAAAGATGTGGTGGAAGGTACGCTTCTAAAAGTATCCAACCACTACGCTAAAATATTGTTCGACCCTGGATCAATGCATTCATTTGTTGCACCGCATTTTGTACACAAGCGCATGCATGCATGGAACATATGCCTATATGTTTAGAAGTGTCAACTCCTATGGGTGCAAGTCAGATAACAGATATTATCTATAATGCATGCAAAGTTAAGATTGTTGAGATAAACCTTTCCGCCGATTTGATCTTATTACCTATATCCGAATACGACGTGATATTGGGAATGAACTGGTTATCTGCACACCATGCACAAATAGACTGCCATAGCAAGTCCATTAAGCTATGTGAACCCGGAAAACCCGAAGTGGAGATTTCGGGAAGGGCACGAGTTAAGATTGCCCCAATCATTTCAGCAATGAAAGCAAGGAAGGCGATCACTAGAGGGGCTCAAGGGTACCTGGCGTTTGTAATTAACAAACCGAAGGTTGAGTCACAAATCAACCAAGTACCTATAGTATCAGCATATACGGATGTATTTTCACAAGAACTCACCTTTGCCCCTCCTCCGGATAGGAAGTCGAGTTCACCATCGGTGTTGCCGTGGATCGCGCGATTGCAAGCGTGAACACCATATAGAATGGCTCTTCTTGAGTTACAGGAGTTGAAAACGCAATTACAAAAGCGATGGATGTGGGATTTATCCGACCGAGTACGTCTCCGTGGGGAGCACACTGTCTTTGTTCGTCAAAAAAGAAGGATGGCACATTAAAACTATGTATAGATTATCGTGGTCTTAATAGTGTGACCATCAAGAACAAATATCCCCTCCCGAGGATAGACGAACTATTTGATCAACTCCAAGGAGCAACGGTGTACTCGAAGTTTGATTTACAACAAGGATATTACCAACTGAAGATCCGCGAAGGAGACATTTCCAAAACTGCATTTCAAACTCGATATGGACACTACAAGTTTGTAGAGATGCCTTTCGGCCTGACGAATGCACCAGCAGCATTTACGGATCTGATGCATCGAGTCTTCCAACCTTATTTGGATCAATTCGTAGTGATATTCATTGATGACATACTCGTATACTCTAAGTCTAGAGAAGAGCACGAACGTCATCTGGAAATCATTTTAGAGACACTACGAGAACATAAGTTGTATGCCAAATTCAGCAAGTGCGAATTTTGGCTTAGTGAAGTCGCGTTCTTGGGACATATAGTATCCGACTTTGGGATTGCGGTAGATCCTTGAAGGTAATGCATAAAGCAGGTGGTTGAATGGAAACAACCCGAGTCTGTAACGGAAATCAGGAGTTTCCTATGACTAGCTGGATATTATCGAAGATTTATCCAGGACTTCTCCAAGATAGCCGGACCACTCACTCGACTAACCCAAAAGCAACTCAAGTTTGAGTGGAATGACAAGTGCGAGGCGAGTTTCCAAGAGCTGAAGAAACGACTTACTACGGCTCGGTCTTAGCCCTTCCAAAGGAACAGAGAACTTTGTCGTCTCAGTGATGCATCAAAGAAGGACTAGGAGCAGTGCTCATGCAGGAAGGAAAAGTTATCGCTTATGCATCACGAAAGCTCAAGCCGTATGAAGCCAACTATCCAACGCATGACTTGGAATTGGCAGCAATAGTTTTCGCGTTGAAGAAATGGAGACAATATCTCTACGGAGCAACATTCACGGTTTTCACGGATCATAAGAGCTTGAAGTACCTATTCTCTCGAGAAAGACCTCAATCCGAGGCAAGTAAACGGAGATGGATGGAATTGATTGAGGACTATCACTTTGATATTCAATACCATCCTGGGAAAGCTAACGTCATAGTGACGCTCTAAACATAAAGGCGAAGCCGCCGGACTTATGATTCGAGAGTGGGAATCATTAAAAGAGTGAGCAATTGGAATCGCGAGAACCAATACTCGATTTCATGTGCTAACATTTCGATTACACCCAATCTGTGAATGAGATCAAAGAAGCACAAGAGAAAGATACACATCTTCAAAAGCGAAGGAGAAGATACTTAATTAGAAAGATCGAATTCTCGGTGCACTGAAGATGGAGTTATCGAGGTTAGGAATCGAGTGTGTGTACCGAATGACGAGCAGATTAGGAATAGAATCTAGCAGAGGCACACCGTTCAAAAAATACACTATACATCCTGGAGGAAACAAGATGTATAAGGATTTGAAACGAAGTTATTGGTGGGTAAACATGAAGAACCAGGTAGCGAGTTTGTTGCGAGATGTTTGACTTGTCAACGAGTAAAAGCGAGAACACCAACGACCATCGATTTACTACAACCGTTGAGAATTCAGTGGAAATGGGAACACATAATGATGGACTTCGTGACGGATCTACCAAGGACCAGAGGAGGCCATGATGCTATTTGGGTAGTTGTAGACCGACTCACGAAATCTCGCACACTTTTACCCATCAAGAAAAGCGATAAGCTTGCGAGAAACTTGCAGACTTATATCCAGAAATCATTCGATCGCATGGAGTACGGTCGATATAGTATCCGAAGAGACCCGAGGTTTGTCTCCAGATTTTGGAAGTGCTTGCACGAGAAATTGGGTACCTCACTAAGTTTCAAAGACAAAGAAGACATCCACAAACCGATGGACGATCGAGCGAACAATTCAAACCCTTGAAGATATGTTGCGAGCCTGCACCTTGGATTTTCAAGGAAGTTGGGATTCGCACCTACCATTAGCCGAGTTCGCCTACAATACAGATTATCGGGCCACGATTGGGATGGCACCCTACGAGGCATTGTATGGGCGAAAATGTAGATCCCCACTACACCGGGAGATTGATGACCAATGGACTCGAAGAGAAACGAAAGTCGCTCTCGATTCCAAAGGTCGACTTAGTTCAGGAGGCCATGGAGAAGGTCAAGCTGATCAAGGAGCGGATTTGCACAGCTTAGAGCCGCCAAAAGAGTTACTGTGCAGACAAGAGAAGAAAGGATTTGGAATTTGAAGTCGGTGATGAAGTATTTCTCGGACTCTCACCACGTAAATGATTGATCAATCCAGAAGAAAGGAGGCAAGTTGAGTCCGAGATATGTTGGACCTTACAAGATTTTACGAGAGGATCGGGAAGTTAGCCTGCACTCGAGTTACCAGCACCATATGCGGGAATGCACGATGTATTCCACGACGAGATTGAAGAAGTATCAACCAGGATCCCGAGCATATCATCACCGAGATACTCCTCCTCTAATGGAAAACCTATCCTACACCGAGAGGCCAATTCGGATCATTGATCAGCAGGTACGACAGTTGCGTAAGAGAGAAATTCCGATGGTTAAAGTGGTGTGGCAGAACCACAACCGAGATGAAGATGCAACATGGGAGATGGAAGAAGACATGAGGAATCAATATCCAGAACTATTCTGAAGAGAATTTGGGGACCAAATTCTTTTAAGGAGGGGAGGATGTGAAGCCCCGATTTTTCCGAGCTATTAATTGATCCTTATTGTTGTCTATACTTTTGATCGACTATTTTACCACGTCATTTTGACGAGTAATCATTAATAATATATACATTTTGTATTTTATTTCATTTTATTTATTTACTTGTGATCATGATCTTTATTAATTCTATTCCTCATTTATGATCACTTGATTGATCATTATTACTATTTTTGTATTTATTAGTCACCTTAGAATTTTAAGAGACTATTTATTTTAGAGACTTTTACCTTATAGAATTAAGATTTTGATTTAGATTAAGTAATCATGAGACTTACAAGTGATCAAGGAAATCACTAATTATTTTGGAGATTGATATATTTCATCTATTATCATCAAATTTGGGACAAAAACAATATATGGAATTACCATATTGCCCTCATAGTGGACGGCCATGGTGGTATTTTTGGAGTAAAAATATCATCCAACTCTTGTACACCTACACCATATATTAGTCATCTTGTGTATAATTATATCATTAATTCAAACATGGTGGAATTACCAATCGCTGTCTGATCCACACCATTCCAGAGTTATCGGACCCGTTTTGGTTGGCGTTACATTTTCGTAAGCAACCGCTACCTGTTTTGCATTGGTTGGCGCTACAAACCGTGACGCAACCATTATTTGCCTTGCATTGGGATTGGCGTTACACTTCCGTACGCAATCCTACCTGTCTTGACTGAATCACATAGTGCCTGTGTGACCATGAACTGTTTCTTGAACTATATAAGTATATTATTTAAATATTTTATCACGGCGCTTGCAAACTGTGTGTGAATCCATGCATCATACTCACGCGTTTTCATATAACTGTTTTCTCACATTAACTATATTGCGCCACACTTGCACACGATCACCCCATCCACTGAGATTTATGTCTCATCCCCACCTATTTTCTAACCTTAGATGAGGATTTCGTTGAGGATGCGGAACAGAAGCTCGGGATTGAGACCTTGTACTACGCTTGTTGGATTCGTTACTTCTTCTTGTTGTTGATTGGACTCTTATCTTATGTTGTTGTCGGACTTTTGTATTTCTTTGTATTCGGGTTTGTAACTAAAGGGCGTAGGACCCTTTGACTTTAAGTTACTATATTTTGTTGACTTTCGGGTTGTAATTTGGATGATGGATTGTAGACTTTAAGTTGTACTTGTACTTGTTATTTAATTATTTCTGCTATTTAGACTATGTCGCATTGGGTTCTCATTGATATTTGTCCGGACTGTTTGGTTATTGTATTTAAGTTGTGGATCATTCGTCGCGTCCCGTTTGGGACGTGACAATTCAAATACATGAGCACCCGTATGTCAATGTTCATTCATTCCCAAAACATGATAATTCATATCAGATCAACAACAAAAAACTGCAGCACAAAAAAATTGCATACACATAAGCAATTATTAAAACATGCACCCGTATGTCAATTCCTGATTAGTTATACTTATCCTTCACTGTCTTTTTCCACTTATATTTGTTTGATAAACCTTAGTTGTGTTTTGACCAGGAATGGATCCCGAAATCCCGACATGGCCCATGATTTGGGAGGTGCGTGCTGAGAGGGACTATTTTGAGGAGATGGCGACCTATTGGCTTAAAGAGTTCATAAGGGTTAACTCCGAGCTGCAATTGGAACATAACCACACACATGACCTAGAGATCATGTTAGCACAATGCCAGGAAGAAAATAATATCTTATTCTACAAAGTCGGGGACCACGAGAGAACCATTTGCGCCTGGGAGGACCAGATTGGGGTACTACAGAATGCATCGACAACATGCTCCAGGGGATGCGGACGACTTTTGCGACATCAAACTTAAGTGGAAAACGAGGTCCACATGCTAAGGGATAACGTCGACCGCTACGAACAAACCCTACTCAAGCAACTTGATACCATCCAGGACCTCACCCAAGTTGTATTTCAAAGGGACCAAGCCTCAAAATCGCCAATGTGGCAAAAGACCCGGCACAACCACAACCCGAGGCGGCACCAAAAGCGAACCCCGAAGAAGAACCCAAAGAGGATCCCAAAAAAGAACCCGAAGAGGATCCAGGAAGATGAGGAACCTAAATAAGAATAGGATGAGGCTCCCATGGACATCGTGGCAGGAGCTCGAGGAATAGTCGAGCAGAAACCCGTGGAGATCATAAACGTCAATGATGACAAATGATGTGGATAGACGATTCGATTAGATAAGACTTGTATTTCTTACGATTAGTTGTACCTTGATTTATATATTTGGATGTTGTATTTATTTTAGAATTTGACGTATTGTAGTGTTGTATGATTTTCCAGCTCATTCCAAGCATTGCATTTATATATTAATGGTTACTACTTCTTGGATATCGTATGACAAACAACTTAAATAATGCATTAGAATTAAAATTAAATTCTTTCATACCATGATTGTTTCCTAAATCTGTAGAATAAACAACTTCAAGAATACATTAGAATTATAATTGCATATTCATTCTTTCTTACCACTGAAATTGTAGAAAACAAGGGATAGCACCCCATATTGGGGTTGTGACAAGGCAAGGTCCGCAGGACACAAGTATTGTCTCTATTTTCAACCTTATCTTCTGTGTAAGTGGCGTCACTATCACCATGGGAATCACAGAACAGACTTCACATTCCATTTTCTATACTTATGTTTGCATGAAGCACCTACCATAACACCAACTATGTAAAACATAAAAAATCCTCTTACCTTCCCAAGTCAAAATTGAAACCGTCTCGTTGATGTAGTCAATTTTTTCAAAATTCAAACAAATCAATACAAACTATTTCAAAACAAAGCCGAAAATACACGATTAACATGAAGATGTCCAAAGAAAATCAAATTTCAATTATAGTTTTAGATCGAAAACTCCAATTTCTAATAATTTTGAACTAATTTTGTCCTTTCACAAATCTAAAGTTGGAACTAACCTATTATTTTATTAGAGACTTTGTCATATATCCAATCTCATCTTCTTGACCAATACTAATATTTCACCAAAAAACCAATTTTATTATTAACATTATTTGACAATCTACTATCTACTTCTACTACTATCTTAAAAAGTTGAATATTTCTGTAAAAATATAGTTAGACTAAAATACCCTTAATTAAAGTATTAAGTGAATTAATTCTATTCTAAATGGTAAAAATGTAATTCCCATGGAAACCAATGGGCAGTGTCTTTTCGTTCCCTCAATCTTCTATATCATTCACGATGTACATAAGCAGTTTTTTATTCCTTTCTCTATCTTCTCTCATTTGCTTACTTTGATGGATGTTCAATGAAATTCATGATATCATCCTAAAAGGGACCTCCAGGCTGCGAAGAGGCATGGGCATCGAAAAGACAAAAATGAAAAATAGACTGAACGGGCGCAAAGAGCCAAATCGAGCGAACAACTTCAAAGGGAGTGTAATGCTTTCTATTGCATCTATCATTTAATTCTACAAAGACGGGGAAGAAAATTGTGAAGAGATACGGCGGGAGCAGAATTTAGCCGGAGTGAAAGAGTAGTTGAAGAAATCGGTGGCGGACAACAAAGTGGTAACGGGTCAAGCCCAACGTGGGCTTCTTGAGGGCCGAAAAATCTAGTTTGGGAGTCGCGTCAGTGAAGACGGAGGCAACGAGTATGTATATATATTTGTTTGTTGTGTGCTTTTTTGGGCTCTTTTTCTTGTAATCAATTGGTCTGAATCTGAAGTGTTATGTGTTTGTTTTGCATTTTGAGTGTCATGGAAATGGTTTAAGGCTCCAATGGTTGGATGAATTTGAAGGAATTTGGGTAGTAATAGCTTAGAGATATTTGATGATGATCAAAATTGAATGTGTTTCTCTATTATTGTTGCGCCAATCTTCTAACGAGATACATCTCAAAACTTTTTCATTCTTGAGGTTCATGTACGGGTTGGGGACGTGGTCACCGATTAAATGATTTTCATTTCTAATATTGCGATTTAGTGCTGCCAAGACAACAGGAAATTTTCAGATAGTTGAAGAAACGTTTTTGGAAAATGTGTGGGTGGTGTTTGTTAGGAGTTAGGTATTTATTCTGCTACCATGCTCAATAGATTTGGAAGGGGTACTGTATGGTGTCTTCACTTGTTGGATGCATTTATGAAAAGGCATTCCTTTTCATCACATAATTAGTGTGAAAAGGTGTCTTCACCCTTAGAATTTTATCTTATTTTAACATAAAAACCCAGAAAACAAATTCAGGCGAGGGATTTCAAAGGCACAAATAAACTAACGGGAATCTTTAAATCTAATCTGCTCTGAACGGGGAACGATGTCAACTAATGGAATTTCTCATATTTCCTAATCGGGATTCGTCTATCGGGTCTATTCTTGGTCATAACCCATTTCAAAGTCCCTCTATTTGCTTGAAAATTATAACTTGGAAGCTCCATTTCGAATTCCCTCTATTTGCTTGAAAATTATAACTTGGAAGCTCTTTGTATTAGTTTTTAAATTTTTAGAAATAATTATAAAGATAGTGATTCTTTTGAATTTAAAACCCTTGTGCATCAAATCCTATCAAATGTGTATGTATATTATATATAGATTCGTTTGCATATCAATATCATGTTAATAATAAACTAGACATCATGCCCACGTTTGACTTGCCTTAGACCATAAAGTACCATGTATGGTGTACACTATGTAGAGAAAGTCAATGAGTGAAATAGTTGGGATCATTAGTAATGATGATTTAGTTTGTCTTTGGATGATTATACTGGGAAGAAACCTAATTTGGTTTTCATGTTATTGATTTGGGGCCTGGAACCACTAAGACTCTACCAATATACAGTTAAATCTAGGCATATATTGTGTGGCTGGAATTATTGGACATAAGCCTAGGGAGATGGAATGTTTTCTGGCATCCAGTGGAATTATGTCTTTGCAAGACTATTTTAGTCTTACCACCAAAAGAAATAGGATACTAAATGGCATCTCTTAGTGATTCAATCTCATCATTTCATGAACTTTTGCAACTTTTGAATGAATTGAGTACTACTGTTTTCTCACTTTCAAAGTTCATTAAGTGTTTAAGTCTTATTGTTCTTATTGGAATTGGTTATTTTAGCCCAAGATATTTCACTTCCAAAACGTAATAGTTCGGGAAGATTCAATTGGCGAAATGCATTTATCTGACTTAAATTTCTTTCTGCATTGCCTAAGTTTTTAAGTAGTTTTAATCATTTTTTGTTTCGAGGTTCACTGTGGATTAAGGGGCAGTCTCAAACTTGCCCACAATGCAGTTGGCTTTATTGATTGAATTCTTCTCGGTGAAAGCATTTGTATCAATATCCTGTATATAGAGAACATAGGTTGTTATCTTTTTTTCATCTTTTTTGGATTGGTGTTTCATATCAGAAGCATCCAGGCCAAGCTGCAACTTTTGTTGTACATATACAGAAGGGGGTTGAGATCGCGGTCGATGATGACGTTATTTCTTTTCTTTAGTGGGGGTGAGACTAGGAAGGATGCGGGCCCGCTAAGTGAAGCGCAGAGTTATTGGATTGTGGCCAAGGCGAAACAATGGATTGGTGAGTGAGTACATGCTTTTATCTTATTGGTTTTGTTAAATTCTTTGGAATGCTTTAATGTTATGGAAATTATTCTTCGTCAAGAAAGATGGATATTAATGAATGAGACTAAATGATGTTTCTTGATGACTATTTTTGTTATTTGTTTATGTTGATATGTCTGTGAGTCTTTTAGTTGCTGAACTGTTTTTTTCTCAAATAATTACAAAGATCCGATTCTTCCAGATTTTTGAATAATAATATAATATATGCGATTTTTTCACCCTCTAAGCTACGAGTTGTCACTAGGCTTCATGTCTTGTTTTTGTTGGATGCAATCTACTTCAGGCTGTTGATTGCATGAATTGATACTTTTTGCGTTTTTCGTGGACTTATTGAACATTTTTGGGTTGGTGCTTTAAGGGATCTCTGAATAGTTTCGATTTCCTGATCTTTGTGGGAATGCTGAAAAATGCAAACTTGAAACCAATCCACGTCTGGAAAAATTCTTGCCTTCTTTGGACTGTGCTTCTTGATCACGTAGCTGCAACATTTACATACTTGTCAAATACTGAAGTATTACACCTGATATGAGTACTTTGTAGAATTGTGATAGAGCAGTCATGTCAACTTTAGGGATCAGATGTTGAGTCTGATGTGGTTATGTTTATGTCTTGAGTTCAAGTAGCTTTGTTTGATGTTATTTCGAAATCATGCTTTACTCAAAGTATTATCTACTACTATCATAAAAAGGTGAATATTTCTGTAAAAAAAAATGGATTGCCTAAAATATCCTGTAGTCTATTAATTGTAACAGTAATTAAAATTAAAATGTGTCAAATTGGAATTATCCATGCAGTCTATTTGTTTTAACAGAATTAAAATGGTAAAATTGGAATTCTATAAAAAATTAGATTACCCGTAAGTTGTAAAGCCCTTCATTCTAGAGGCATCCTGGGCATAGAAGACGCAGAGGCAAAAAGGAAAAATAGACTTAAATATGAACGCCAAAAGTGGAATCACAAAGAGGAAAACCGAGCTAGCTTCACAGGTAGAAATCAATTGCCTAGCAGGCTTCAAAGGGAGTTTATTATTTTCTTTCCTGTATATCGTTTAATGCGTATTGTACTTCATCCAAATCTTTTGAAGTTAATTAACAATGGCTTTCAGGTCACAGGAGATGATGAAGAAAATTGGCGGTGAGCATAATTTAGCGTCGGAAGTGAAGGCAGTTGAAAGAAAATGGTGCAAGATAGCAACATGGTAATTGCTCGAGCCCAATGTGGGCTTTTTGCGGGCCAACATATCCAATTCGAGCGTCGCGTGAGTGAAGACGGAGGCAACAAATCTGTCTATATATTTGCTTGTTGTTTTTTTTTTTTTTGCTCTTTCTCTTGTAATATTGTGTGTATTTTGCAATTTCAATGTTATGGGAATAGTTTAAGGCTCGAGTGATTGAATGAATTTGAAGAAATTTAGCTAGTAATATCTGATAGATATTTGATGATAATAAAAATGGAATGTGTGTTTAATAAAATTTGGATTCAATTTTTCTATTAGCGATGACAATCTTATAATGAGATGCAGCAATTCAAAACCTTTTCATCCTTGAGAGTTGAGATAAAGGGTATAGGTTGAGGGGGTGGTCCTAATCAGCTCTTGATTTTCTTTATAAGGTTATAAGCTTGGGAGTGTAAATGTTGTGGAAATTTCATAAAATGTGTCCCTATTACTTTTGTCATTTGTCTCATTTAGTTAACTCTTTGAACATGTGTAGTAACATGAAGTGGATATTTTGGTTTAAAGTTAGGTTGATTGTGGTGTATTAAACCGTGGAAGAACAGTAAAAAAATAATTCCTTTATAATGTTGCGAGTTAATCATGCCAAGATAGCATAAAAGTTTTAGAAAGTTGAAGGTTTTTGGAAATGTGTGTGTGGTGTTTGTTAGGAGTTACTGCTATGCTACTGTGCTCTATAGATTTGGAAGGGGTGTTGCATGCTATCTTCACTTTATTATTTTGTCGATTCATGGAGATTGTCAAGTTTCTGGATAGACTTGTGTGCTCATCGAATGAGTGGTAATGGTTGTAGGAAGATCACAGATTGCTTAAATCGTTCTTTTTGGTTTCATTTTCGTCTTGTCTAACCTTTGTGTTTATTTATATGTAGTTCCATTTTAGATGTAGTGTTGGTGTCTACGTGGTTAAAGTGTGAATCATGTTGATAGTCCGAGATGCACTTTGAGTGTATTTGGTTTTGCCTACAATTAAATGGAATTTTATGTAAAATCAATGTGTTTTCTTATGTTGTTAAATTGGTGTTCTTATTATCTATATTTTGAGAAATTTTGTGTTTTGTCTACATGCATATTCTCTTGAGCATATTTTTATTGTCGATTCAATATCTATGTGCTTTCTGTACTTTTTGGTTTGCGATGTCCGAGTTACCCAAAAATAGGTTACTCTATTGAGCAATTAAACATACTTCAAAGTAATAAAATATTAGTAAACTGTCAATATTGGTTAGAGGATACTAATATGTTGAGAAATTAAACATATTAGTAAACTGTCAATACTGGTTAGAGGATAGTAAATGTTTTCTTCTCCTTGCGTGAGTTAATTTGATAGACTGATGATTGTCTCTAATGTCACTTGCGTTGGGTGATCGACATGGTAGATTTGTAGATGTGAGTGGAGCTATACTTGGAATCATGGTCGTGCTAATGGTGTAGAGCTCAACAAACTATTCAAAGTAATACTTTTAAGTTTCTTTGTTCAAGAATTGGTCTTTCCAGTTGGCCACCTTATTGCACTTATTGGCCCAAATTGTTTGTCAGCACGTAAGTGTGTTTTGCCTACTTATTATTTTATTTTTTGACAAAACATTTTGCCTACTGAATGGTCTTAGCTAGCAATAATGCTTTGGTTGTTTTGATTACTTTGAGCATTGTGGAAATTTGATTAGTATTATCTTTCAAATTACTGGTGGCGGTTAAAATTATTTGAGTATTTTTAGATGTTCTTAGGATCTTCCCCACTTTATTTAAATTTAGGCACTAGTTTTGTAATTTTGTAAATGAATAGAATGATAGCTTTATCCATAAATGTTGCTAACATAAATGCTTTCTAGGTTTTTGGCATTAGTTTACTAAGTTATAATATGATTGAATTTTTACGGATTCTCAATTTCGCTTATGGAAAAAATATTGGAAACGGTGGGTTTTATCTTCTTCACAGGATACGATTTTTATATTCTCTCTTCGGCTGTAAATCTCCAAAGCACAAAATTCTTAACGGATGAAAGGAAGGAAATCACCAAACCAGAATATTTTGGACGAGCGACATTCATGGAAATATTGTTTTGATGATGTTTATAATTGATTGTTTTCATGGTTTTTCTCCGTATTCAGTTTACTTGATTTTATTTTTGTCTCCAACTTTTTTTCTCTCATTATCAATAGAAACTACATTAATTATTGATTTTTGTGTACTATAGTTAAACTGAACAGAATAGGAAGAGAGAAATGAGTAGGTTTTTAAGTCTTTTTGATTCATATTTAAGACAAAACTAGAAATTCCAATCAGCAGATTTAACAAGAGTTGCGGTTACCAACTTACCTAGGGATTAGGCAATTGACAGGTTAAATTTTGGTCAGTTATGGGACAAGAATATTGGTAGAGATGATACGTATCATCCTGAACCCAAAGGCCCATGAACAAATCTCGTGAACTCTGGTAGACACCAAACATTGGTCTCTGTGCATTATGGTTATGTTGGTTCCTCAAACCAACCAACACCACCGCCATACATAAAGCAATAAAGTGAAATGAAGATGGAGAACATTTGGAGTGCCATGAAGGGAATGTTGATTAACTTATGGTAAAACAATTAAAAGGAAGATATATATATATATACACCAAATCCCTTTCTCTCCCTATATATGTGGGGTATATAAAATTCATAGGTGTTGGTTTTTTGGCTGCCAAAGGGATTTTTGGATCTTAAACTGCATATGTTCTTGTGCCCAACGATATTCCCAGAACACGTGAATTTCTCCTACGTAGTTAAGTTTTAGAAATATGGAACATCTTTATGTGATGCAATATGTCGATACATTTTTGAGCTCTCTATAAATTTCCTGCACTTTTCTGTTGTCGGAGTTTTATTTCCTTTCTTTAAATTTTTTTCCTGTATGTCGAAAATGTGGTGCATCGTCCTTTTTTCTTCTAATTAACCTTTATTGTTTGGCAGGAAAATAGCAATATGTCAACGACACTACATCAATTTGAGAAGGAAAAATATTTCCTCATGTTAATTTGAGGACTATTTTAGATAAACTTTACTATCCTAATGTTTCATTATCTTCCAAATGTTTGCTTTCCCCACGCATGCGACTTTGACGCTCAAGTTTATTTAGTTTTTTTTTTTCTTTTTTGTGTTTCTACAACATATATAAAGGTAAATTAATTATTGCAGTATGACACACAATTGATTGACTACTATGTGTTGTAGACATACACGTTACGATACACTGGAGTGTTTATACATGTGTCAATTATTCATCCCCTTAATTAGAAATCTCAGAAAATAGAAAATACAAATGAAATTATCTATATCTATTTAGCGTTTTTGGCTACTTTTTATTTTATTTTTTGAAAAAGCATTTTGCTTACTGAATGGACTTAGCTAGCAAGAATGCTTGGTTGTTTTGATTACTTTGAGTATTATGGAAATTTGATTAGTATTATCCGTTGCGAATAAAATATTTGAGTATTTTTAGATGTTCTTAGGGTCTTCCCCACTCTATTTAAATTTAGGCACTAGCTTTGTAATTTAGTAAATGAATAGAATGGTAGCTTTCTTCACAAGTGGTACTAGCAGAAATGTTTTCCAGATTTTTGGCTTTAGTTTTCTGAGTTATAATATGATCGAGTTTTTATGGATTCTCAATTTTACTTATGGGAATAAATGTTATTTTTTAAAAAACAAAATCAAAAACAGTAGGGTTTATCTTCTTCACAGATATGGCTTCCATATTTCTCTCTTGTTTGTAAATCTCCAAAACACAAAATTCTTAACGGATGAAGGGAAGAAAATCACCAAACCAGAAAATTCAGGACGAGCGGCAATTCATGGAAATATTGTTTTGAGTGATGTTTATAATTGATTGTTTACATGCTTGCGCTAATTTTAGAAATATTTATTAAACGTTCATGAAGCTTGAAATTGCCTAGGAAATCACATGAAAAACAACTTATAAGCATAATTTAGAATTATGAATACATTCTTTTTACGTCATAGTTGTTGGTCGATATGAATTTTATAAAACAAAATGAGGATATGTCCCTAAAGGAATGAACGTACTTGAAAGTAATGAAATTTGTTGCACAAATTCAAGTTGTGTTAAATATTCTCTTGCTTAATTTTGGAAAATGACATTGTCTTTTTCTTTCTTGAATTCGACAATCTATTTCTATCCTTATTTTGGATACTTTGTGATTCGCTTCATTATCACCGGGTCGAGAAATGGAAGCAGTGGAAAAGAGAATTTGTGTGACGACTATGTTGGTAAAGATTATAAAACATTTATGTTAACATGTTTGAGATTTTTGTGCCCACTGGTTGGTTTGATGTCCGAATGTACTTTGTTGTTGTTTTATTGTATTTTCCTACTCGACAATGCTTTGTTATATTTTGGTATATTCAATATTATTACAATGGGTAAATTTTGACCTTATCTTTCGTAAACTTGCTTTGTCGATTAATTAATTGTCCGATAAAATATTTTTATCATCCGCTTGTATTATTAATATGAGAAGTACTCATGTTTCAGTGGTAAATCCACTTTTTGTCGTATGGCTATTATTCATCATGTTTAATACCCATGTACCATATAACATTGCACCATAATTCAATAGTTGGAATAATTAATTCAATATAATGATACGCCACTCACAAGTGCTCTTGGTATTACATAGTTTTCATGCTTGCTAGTGGCATATTAAGTACAAGAATTATTTTAGTAAAAATCAAGAAAAGACATTTCCAATATTAATCTAGGTTTAAGAGAAATACGACTCCAATTTTTTCCTAGACATGACCTTCTACTTCATTTTTCTCTTTCATGATGTATTTAATACAATGAATAATTCAGAGAAAAGGAGATTTGATGAACATTCTTTCGTTGAAAACACGCCAAAGATCTCCTAAATCACTTTTGGCTGAGACAAGAACTTTCAGATTGTCCATATATATATGGGTACATCAGTATCTCCGAGGAAAAAGAAATACTTATAAGATTTATTTATTGTATATTATATATGTGAAGCCCCGATTTTTCGAAGTTATTAATTGATCCTTATT
Organism: Rehmannia glutinosa; assembly: GCA_016081115.2. Taxonomy (NCBI): domain Eukaryota; kingdom Viridiplantae; phylum Streptophyta; class Magnoliopsida; order Lamiales; family Orobanchaceae; genus Rehmannia; species Rehmannia glutinosa. Next base: position 59,324,016 of record CM071937.1, on the reverse strand, counting down.
GTTGTTTAAACATTTGATCGACTATTTTATCGCGTCATTTTGACGGGTAATTAATAATAATATATACATTTTGTATTTTATTTCATTTTATTTAATTATTTGTGATCATGATCTTATTTAATTCTATCCCTCATTTATGATCACTTGATTGATCATTACTACTATTTTTGTATTTATTAGCCACCTTAGAATTTTAAGAGACTATTTAATTTAGAGACTTTTACCTTATAGAATTAAGATTTTGATTTAGATTAAGTGATCATGAGACTTACAAGTGATCAAGGAAATCACTAAATATTTTGGAGATTGATATATTTCATCTATTATCATCAAATTTGGGACAAAAAAAATATGGAATTACCAATTTGCCCTCAAAGTGGACGGCCATGGTGGTATTTTTGGGATAAAAATATCATCCAACTCTTGTACACCTACACCATATATTAGTCATCTTGTATATAATTATATCATTAATTCAAACATTATACACATCATCTTATACACCAATTCTTTATTATTTTTTTTCCCAACTTATTCCATTCTTCCCAACATTCTTCTTATTCCTCTCAAATTCCAATTGACCCACACTTTGACTTGCATTTTTGTCTCCATGCAAGAGACAAATTATAAGACATAATTTGATCAAAATCCTCTCCCCCTCTCTCCATGAAGTGGACGGCCATATGGCCTAATTTTGTCAAAAAAATTCATTTCATTTCATCTAACACATCTATCCTCTAACAAAAATCCTCCTCCTTCTCTCTAAACTCCCAACTTCTCTCTATTCTTCCTTTCACCATCTTCTTCTATACTTAGAAAAAATTTCAACATTTTCCTCCCAATTCTTCATAAAAATCGAACCATCATCGTACAAGGTAAGAAATTTTAGCTTCAATCCATTTTTTGATATCACATTGTTCATCTCTTCCACCTTCTTAACTTAAGTTTGAAATTGGTTTTGGAGGTACATTTAGAAGACCTTGAAGGTTAGAGCTTGACAACATTTTGAAGAAAGACCTCAAGCTTGAAGAAGAAAATAGTAGAGAAAACTAGACTACAAGGTAAGAATTGTGTGCTAGACCCCTTCTTCCCTACTCTTCCTTTTTTTTTCAAATTTTAACACCCCTTTTTCATTTTTGAGAAATAGGGGCTGACCTTAGGAGATTTTGGAGTTGAGCCATAATTTCCAATTTTTGAGCTTTAACTAGTCTCCAAACATCTACTACACAAGGTAAAGTGTAGTCATTTTCATTTCCTTATTTCCTTCTTTTTCTCCTTAATTTTTCTCTCATTTTCTAACTCCAAATTTTGATATTTTCTTGACTTAGGGGCTGACCTAAGAAGCCTCATCCAAAAATTGTGAAATTACCCTTTTATTTCACAATTTCCAAATTTAAGGTGGGTGGAAAAATTATTTTTCCAACTTTTAGGTGTTTTGATTAAATGCATGTAGAGACTTTAATCATGAGCCTTGAGATATATATAATTATATATTGCATGTCAATTTTATATATCAAATCATGAAAATTCTCAAGAGTTGCTCAAAATTATTATTTATTGAATTTTAGGTGCATGCATGTACACTTTAATGTTTTAATTGATGAAATTTTGTATGTATTGGACATGCATGTGTATGATCTTTAAAATCTATGTTTTGGATGACTTATAACCTGGAAAAGTCGAGCATGATTGATTAAATTTCAATTTTGGACTTAAAAATGCAAAAATGGAAAGTTGGTGGACTAAATTGCAAGAAAATAAAAGTTAAAGGACCCCTCTGCAAATTTTGAAATTTGGGACTGTACTCAGGTTCAAAAATGACTTTTGGACATTTTAATAAAGTTTTAAGAGTTTTAAGATAAATAAAATCAACCTTTAAGAGCCCAAGGACTAGATTGTAAAATTTTGAAAGTTTGAGGGCTACTTTGCAGTTTTTAAAACTGTACCAGACCTAAACTTTAAAAATTGAAAATTTTACTCTTAAGTTACTGGGAATGACACATTTTAAAAGTATTCCAAAAATCCAAGTGGTTAGGGCTTGGAAAACAATTTTTCTAAAATTGAGGGACTAATGTGTAAAATATTAAACTTGAGGACCCAAATGAAATTTCCAGGACTTATGCAGCCCATGCACCTGGAAATACTAACTTAACTATAACTTAATTATATTTTGGACCCAAGGTTCAAATTACATAACAATTGGACCCCTAAAAGCCTTAAAGGCAATTATTTTAAAATGGGACAAAAATGATATTTTCAAAAGTTGAAGGACCTATACATATTGCTTTTAAAAACTGCTTTTGTCCCAATATCCTACCAACCTTAGTGACATTTTCCAACTGGAATCACATTAAAATCCCTTCCGGTTTGTGAGTTCCGAATTTTTAAAACTTAAGGTCCGAATTGACAATTTTTACAAATTTGGGGCCAATGTGAGATTTTTATAAAAACTCGACCATAAAACTTTAAAAACCTGAATCTATGGACAATTTGGAGAATTTAGGAACTGACCTCATAATTTTTCAAGGTCGGTATATTTAATTATTCAATTTTTAACCCCAAAAGTGTTAGTTTTTACAAAACGGGGCTAAATTACAGTTTTTCTTTTATAAAGGACCTAACTCAAATTATTTTCTCTTTTACTAAAATAGCCCTGAACTCTCTGACATGGAGATTTAATTTAAATATTTTACTTTCCCAAAAACCCCTGACTTATCGGATCGGTTTGACCGACCGATTAACGATTTCGCCTTGCTAATTGAATCCTTGGGACTTATGTCCCACCCAATCTTTAAAGATATCGAAGGTTTCTTATCCTTCCGATAATCATCTTCATCCAAAAACTCCACCAACGCCATAATTGCCACTCGCATTTTCAAAATTTTTCCTAAACTGCTTCCCTGAATCAATAATACTCGATGCGCTGGTTGATCGCTGTAATTGTAATTACTTTCTGCCGAGTCAACTTGGTGTGTCGAGCTCACCATTCGGAATGGATACGTCGGGGATGGAACCGGCGCTCGGCCGCTATTCCACTCTTAGGCCCCATCGTCCTAATCCCGCAACTGAGGGACGGAGTTTGTCCAAGGGAAGCGGGTCGTAGTACTAAGGTATAATCATGATTATGACAGATCCGAGCCTCGCCAGCTCCATTTGGATTTTGTCTTTGCCTACGGAGCGATAAGGTGCCGATCTTGGACCATACTGACTGGGGAGTTACAAGGAAGAACGAAGGAATCGTTATCCGATCCACACGATTCGAGTTATCGCCCCTATTTTGGTTGGCGTTACATTTCCGCACGCAACCGCTGCATTTTGCATTGGTTGGCGCTACAAATCCGTACGCAACCATTATTTGCCTTGCATAGGATTGGCGTTACACTTCCGTACGCAATCCTACCTGTCTTGACTGATTCACATAGTGCCTGTGTGACCATGAACTGTTTTCTTGAACTGTATAAATATACTATCGTATTATTTTATCACGACGCTTGTGGTCTATGGGTGAAATCATGCATCATACTCACGCGTTTTCATATAACTGTTTTCTCACATTAACTATATTGCGCCACACTGCATTTACGATCACCCCATCCATTGAGATTTTTGTCTCATCCCCACCGTTTTCTAACCTTAGATGAGGATTTCGTTGGAGATGTTGAACAGAAGCTCGGATTGAGACCTTGTACTATCTTTGGTTGGATTTACGCTTCTTTCGTTGATTGGACTCTTTTCTTATATTGTTGTCGGACTTTTGTTTTTCATTCCATTCGGGTTTGTAATTGAGGGCATATGACCTTTGACTTTAAGATGCTATATTTTGTTGATTTTCGGGTTGTAACTTGGATGATGGATTGTAGATCGTAAGATTTATTCGCACTTGTTATTTTATTCCGCCGCTATTTAGACTCTGTCTTATTGGGTTCTCATTGATATTTGTCCGGATTTGTTGGTTCATTGTATTTAAGTTGTGGATCGTTCGTCGCGTCCCGTTTGGGGCTTCGACAACAAGAGTGGTATCGAGCTCGGCTAGTAAGATGGAAACTTACACCGAGTGACCCGGATAGGACCCGGTCTGTATTTTGGGTATTACCGCGACTTGACTAATTAAGTGTGAAATCTATTTCAAATTGGCATAGAACCGTCTTATTGATATCTGAACTAAGTTAGAACGCATATTTTGAGATTTCATAGTCATACTTGTTTTGACTTAGTTGATTCTTGACTGATTTCCCTTATTCATTCTTCCTTATTCTCTTCTTATCTTTCCTCTACCTTTGACTGATCCGCCTTAGTTTTGTTTGATCAGGATGGAGCCGACGCCGCCTACATGGTGGGATGTATTCCATGTCCGTGCTGAGCGGGAATATTACCGGGCACTGATGATTCATTGGCATCGGGAAAGTGAACGTGCGACCACAGAACTAGCCCAGGAGCGCCAACGGAATAGGAACCTGACTCAGCGCTTGGCGATGAGCCAAGATGAGAAGAACGAATCGACCATTGTCATCAAGGACCGCGATAACACCATAAAGAGCGGGAGGACCAAATCTGTAGTATCCAGGAGCGCTGGATAACATGCGGGAGAAAATGAAGAGGACAAGCGACGGTCGCCGCGTAATCGGGAGATTGACGCCCGCCTATCCCGTAGCACCGTCGATCGCTTGGAGGAGACCCTCATCAAGCAGATGACAGTCATTGAGGACCTTACCCAGGCCCTAGCTCATAGAGACGCCGCACTAGAGGCTGCTTTAGCAGCTAATGCTCAGCCATTGCCACCGCCCGAGGCGGAGCCTATACCTGATGCCGAGGAGGATCCCGAGGAGGATCCAGTCGACATTGGAGAGCCGGAGGCTGCTCCACTCGATGAGGCTCAGGGATTCGAGCAGTGGTTGGACTTTGTGGATTGGCCCGAGGTTGAGGCGCCACCTCAGCCCGACCGGCCCGATTATAGACATAGTTGCGAGCGATGATGATGGCGATCTCACTGATTAGCTAGTAGATTGTCAGTTTGTATTTTTGTTGTTGTAGCCGTGTAATCCAGTGTTGTACCTTACATTATTGTACTAGATTCGGATGTATTTTGATTCCATGTATCTGACTTAGTATTCTGCTGTTGTACTTTGGGTGTATTCAAATTTTATATTAATGATATGCCTTTTGCTATTTATCCAGTGTCTTGTGTTGATGTTACTTTCCCTGTGATATCACTTGCTTTACGCGAATCATTATTGTATTCATTTACTCGCGAATCGCAACTAACGCTCCAAGATACAGAATGGCAGAACATCGAGGACGTGGGAGACCTCGTCGCGTTCCACGAGGAGACGATGATGTACCCAGGGATCGGGTACCCTCTCCGGAATTACCACCACCTCCTCCACCTGCTGCAGGAGACAATCTGACTGCACAAGCCTTGCAGCAAATATTGGTGTTTATGAGGCAACAGGCAGAGCCTCAACCCCGTGCTCCCGAACCCGCTCGAGAGGCGAACGATCGCACATTGGAGCGATTCCTGCGGTTCGACCCACCAACCTTCTTGGGAGAGCCGGACGATGTGAAAGCGGAAGAATGGATAGAGAAGCTGGAGAATATCTTCAATGCTCTTCAATACTAAACGAGCAGAGTCACACTGGCTGTATTTCGTCTTGGAATCGGGCCGCCAGAGATCGGTGGAGGGCGATTGAAAGGAGATGGGAACAGACCGAGTAATCGAACATGGGGAAATTTCTTGGCTGAATTCAATGAACAATATATTCCCTGTGTCGTGAAGGAAGCAGCAGGGATGAATTCCATAGATTGAGGAAAGGGAACCGATCGTGGCTCAAGATCTGAAGTTTGAATTTCACCGATTGTCCAAGTATGCTCGGGGGACAATCGATCAAGAGGATAAGCTTTACAAGTTCACTCGAGGATTAAAATGGAACTTTAAACAGTTGTTGATCGTTGAATCGGCAACCTACTCACCATGCAGAAAGCGGCTCTCCGCATTGAGTCGGGATCGAACCGTATTGGACAGATTTAGTAGAATAGGCCATCGAACAGTCTTAAGAGGACAATGTGGGACGAGCCATCTAAACCGCCGCTAAGTTTGAAGGGACCATTTAATGTAACAGACATAAAATGAAAGAGACCAGTGCAAGGAAAGTCGGGTCATGAGTGTGCACATTGCCAGAAACCGGGACATACTGCCGACAACTGTTGGCGTAAACAAGGAAGGTGTTTGCGCTGTGGTAGTAATCAACACACCAGCTGCAAGATTGCCCGAAGTACAATGACCGAACCAAACAGACGCAACCACAGAAGCCGGGAAATGGCAGGGGAATCGGGCAAGGATGCCCGCTCGAGCATTTGCACTAGCCGGACAGGAGGCTCCGGAGGCAACAGACGTGGTGGAAGGTACGCTTCTAGTATCTAACCACTACGCTAAAATATTGTTCGACCCTGGATCAACGCATTCATTTGTTGCACCGCATTTTGTACACAAACTGCATGCATGCATGGAACATATGCCTATATGCTTAGAAGTGTCAACTCCTATGGGTGAAAGTCGGATAATGAGATATTATCTATAATACATGTGAAGTTAAGATTTTGAGATAAACTTTCCTGCCGATTTGATCTTATTACCTATATCCGAATACGACGTGATATTGGGAATGAATCAAGTTATCTCGCACACCATGCACAAATGGACGCCATAACAAGTCCATTAAGCTATGTGAACCCGGAAAACCCGAAGTGGAGATTTCGGGAAGGGCACGAGTTAAGATTGCCCCAATCATTTCAGCAATGAAAGCGAGAAGGGCGATCACTAGAGGGGCTCATGGGTACTTGGCGTTTGTAATTAACAAACCCAAGGTTGAGACACAAATCAACCAAGTACCTATAGTATCAGCATATACGGATGTATTTCCACAAGAACTCACCACTGTCCCTCCCGATAGGGAAGTCGAGTTCACCATCAAGGTGTTGCCAGAGACTGCCCCGATTGCCAGAACACCGTATAGAATGGCTCCTCTTGAGTTACAAGAGTTGAAAATGCAATTACAGAAACTGATGGATGTGGGATTTATCCGACCGAGTACGTCTCCGTGGGGAGCACCTGTGCTGTTCGTCAAAAAGAAGGATGGCACATTAAGACTATGTATAGATTATCGTGGTCTCAATAGTGTGACCATCAAGAACAAATATCCCCTCCCGAGGATAGACGAACTATTTGATCAACTTCAAGGAGCGACGGTGTACTCGAAGTTTGATTTACAACAAGGATATTACCAACTGAAGATCCGCGAAGGAGACATTTCCAAAACTGCATTTCAAACCCGATATGGGCACTATGAGTTTGTAGTAATGCCTTTCGGTCTGACGAATGCACCAGCAGCATTTATGGACCTAATGCATCGAGTTTTTCAACCTTATTTGGATCAATTCGTAGTGATATTCATTGATGACATACTCGTATACTCTAAGTCTAGAGAAGAACACGAACGTCATCTGAAGATCGTTTTAGAGACACTACGAGAGCATAAGATGTACGCCAAATTCAGCAAGTGCGAATTTTGGCTTAGTGAAGTCGCGTTCTTGGGACATATAGTATCAAGACCGGGATTGCATTAGATCCTTCAAGGTACATGACAGGTGGTAGAATGGAATCAACCGAGTCCAGAAACGGAAATCAAAAGTTTCTAAGACTAGCCTGGATATTATCGAAGATTTATCCAGGACTTCTCCAAGATAGTCGGACCACTCACTCGACTAACGAGGAAGCAAGTCAAGTTTGAGTGGAATAACAAATGCGAGGCGAGTTTCAAGAGTCAAGAAACGACTTACTACATCTCAGTCTTAGCCCTTCCAAAGGGAACCGAAAACTTTGTCGTCTCTGAGAATGCATCAAAAGAAGGACTAGGAGCAAAGTGCTCATGCGGGGAAGGAAAGGTTATCGCTTATGCATCATGAAAACTCAAACCGTATGAAGCCAATTATCCAACGCATGACTTGGAATTGGTAGCGATAGTTTTCGCGTTGAAGAAATGGAGACACTATCTCTACGGAGCAACATTCACGGTTTTCACGGATCATAAGAGCTTGAAGTATCTATTCTCCCCAGAAAGACCTCAACTGAGACAACGGAGATGGATGGAGTTGATTGAGGACTATCACTTTGATATTCAATACCATCCCGGAAAGCTAACGTCGTAGCGAGGACGCTCTAAGTAAAGGCGAGCTTAGCGGACTTATGATTCGAGAGTGGGAATCATTAAAAGAGCCGAGCAATTGGAATCTAACAAGAACCAATACTCGATTTCATGTGCCAACATTTCGATTACACCCAATCTTTGAATGAGATCAAAGAAACACAAGAGAAAGACACACATCTTCAAAAACTAAATGAGAAGATACTTAAAGGAGAAAGATCAGAATTCTCGGTACCTGAAGATGGAGTTATCAGGTTCCAGAATCGAGTATGTGTACCAAATGACGAGCAGATTAGGAATAAAATCCTAGCGGAGGCACACCGCTCGAAATACACTATACATCCTGGAGGAAACAAGATGTATAAGGATTTGAAACGGAGTTATTGGTGGGTAAACATGAAGAACCAGGTAGCAGAGTTCGTTGCGAGATGTTTGACTTGTCAACGAGTAAAAGCAGAACACCAACGACCTTCCGGTTTGCTACAACCGTTGAGAATTCCCGAGTGGAAATGGGAACATATAACGATGGACTTCGTGACGGATCTACCAAGTACCAGAATAGGCCATGATGCTATTTGGGTGGTTGTAGACCGACTCACGAAATCTGCACACTTTTTATCCATCAAGAAAACTGATAGCTTGCAGAAACTTGCACAGATTTATATCCGAGAAATCATTCGACTGCATGGAGTACCAGTCGATATAGTATCCGACAGAGACCCGAGGTTTGTCTCCAGATTTTGGAAGTGCTTGCACGAGGAATTGGGTACCTCACTAAGTTTCAAAGACACAGAAGACATCGACAAACCGATGGACAGTCCGAGCGAACAATTCAAACCCTTGAAGATATGTTGCGAGCCTGCACCTTGGATTTTCAAGGAAGTTGGGATTCGCACTTACCATTAGCCGAGTTCGCCTACAATAACAGTTATCAAGCCACGATTGGGATGGCACCCTACGAGGCATTGTATGGGCGAAAATGTAGATCCCCACTACACTGGGAGATTGATGACCAATGGACTCCGAAAGAGAAACGAAAGTCGCCCTCGATTCCAAAGGTCGACTTAGTTCAGGAGGCCATGGAGAAGGTCAAGCTGATCAAGGAGCGGATTCGCACAGCTCAGAGCCGCCAAAAGAGTTACGCGGACAAGAGAAGAAAGGATTTGGAATTTGAAGTCGGTGATGAAGTATTTCTCAGACTCTCACCACGGAAAGGATTGATTAATCCGAAGAAAGGAGGCAAGTTGAGTCCGAGATATGTTGGACCTTACAAGATTTTTAGAGAATCGGGAAGTTAGCCTACTGACTGAGTTACAAAGACCATATGCGGGAATGCACGATGTATTCCACGTCTCGAGATTAAAAAAGTATCAACCGGATCCTGAGCATATCATCACTCGAGATACTCTTCCTCTAATGGAAAATCTATCCTACACCGAGAGGCCAATCCGGATCATTGATCAGCAGATACGACAGTTACATAAGAGAGAAATCCCGATGGTTAAAGTGGTGTGGCAGAACCACAACCGAGACGAAGACGCAACGTGGGAAATGGAAGAAGACATAAGGAATCAATATCGAGAACTATTCTGAAGAGAATTTGGGGACCAAATTCTTTTAAGGAGGGGAGGATGTGAAGCCCCGATTTTTCCGAAGTTATTAATTGATCCTTATTGTTGTTTAAACATTTGATCGACTATTTTATCGCGTCATTTTGACGGGTAATTAATAATAATATATACATTTTGTATTTTATTTCATTTTATTTAATTATTTGTGATCATGATCTTATTTAATTCTATCCCTCATTTATGATCACTTGATTGATCATTACTACTATTTTTGTATTTATTAGCCACCTTAGAATTTTAAGAGACTATTTAATTTAGAGACTTTTACCTTATAGAATTAAGATTTTGATTTAGATTAAGTGATCATGAGACTTACAAGTGATCAAGGAAATCACTAAATATTTTGGAGATTGATATATTTCATCTATTATCATCAAATTTGGGACAAAAAAAAATGGAATTACCAATTTTCCCTCAAAGTGGACGGCCATGGTGGTATTTTTGGGATAAAAATATCATCCAACTCTTGTACACCTACACCATATATTAGTCATCTTGTGTATAATTATATCATTAATTCAAACATTATACACATCATCTTATACACTAATTCTTTATTATTATTTTTCCCAACTTATTCCATTCTTCCCAACATTCTTCTTATTCCTCTCAAATTCCAATTGACCCACACTTTGACTTGCATTTTTGTCTCCATGCAAGAGACAAATTACAAGACACAATTTGATCAAAATCCTCTCCCCCTCTCTCCATGAAGTGGACGGCCATATGGCCTAATTTTGTCAAAACAAATTCATTCATTTCAAAACAAATATCATCTCAAAAATTTCATCTAAACTCCCAACATTCTTCCTTTATCTTCTCTAACTTAAAAATCAACATTTTCTCTATTCTTCATAAAAATCGAACCATCATCATACAAGGTAAGAAATTTTAGCTTCAATCCATTTTTTGATATCACATTGTTCATCTCTTCCACCTTCTTAACTTAAGTTTGAAATTGGTTTTGGAGGTACATTTAGAAGACCTTGAAGGTTAGAGCTTGACAACATTTTGAAGAAAGACCTCAAGCTTGAAGAAGAAAATAGTACAGAAAACTAGACTACAAGGTAAGAATTGTGTGCTAGACCCCTTCTTCCCTACTCTTCCTTTTTTTTTTCAAATTTTAACACCCCTTTTTCATTTTTGAGAAATAGGGGCTGACCTTAGGAGATTTTGGAGTTGAGCCAAAATTTCCAATTTTTGAGCTTCAACTAGTCTCCAAACATCTACTACACAAGGTAAAGTGTAGTCCTTTTCATTTCCTTATTTCCTTCTTTTTCTCCTTAATTTTTCTCTCATTTTTCTAACTCCAAATTTTGATATTTTCTTGACTTAGGGGCTGACCTAAGAAGCCTCATCCAAAAATTGTGAAATTACCCTTTTATTTCACAATTTCCAAATTTAAGGTGGGTGGAAAAATTATTTTTCCAACTTTTAGGTGTTTTGATTAAATGCATGTAGAGACTTTAATCATGAGCCTTGAGATATATATAATTATATATTGCATGTCAATTTTATATATCAAATCATGAAAATTCTCAAGAGTTGCTCAAAATTATTATTTATTGAATTTTAGGTGCATGCATGTACACTTTAATGTTTTAATTGATGAAATTTTGTATGTATTGGACATGCATGTGTATGATCTTTAAAATCTATATTTTGGATGACTTATAACCTGGAAAAGTCGAGCATGATTGATTAAATTTCAATTTTGGACTTAAAAATGCAAAAATAGAAAGTTGGTGGACTAAATTGCAAGAAAATAAAAGTTAAAGGACCCCTCTGCAAATTTCGAAATTTGGGACTGTACTCAGGTTCAAAAATGACTTTTGGACATTTTAATAAAGTTTTAAGAGTTTTAAGATAAATAAAATCAACCTTTAAGAGCCCAAGGACTAGATTGTAAAATTTTGAAAGTTTGAGGGCTACTTTGCAGTTTTTAAAACTGTACCAGACCTAAACTTTAAAAATTGAAAATTTTACTCTTAAGTTACTGGGAATGACACATTTTAAAAGTATTCCAAAAATCCAAGTGGTTAGGGCTTGGAAAACAATTTTTCTAAAATTGAGGGACTAATGTGTAAAATATTAAACTTGAGGACCCAAATGAAATTTCCAGGACTTATGCAGCCCATGCACCTGGAAATACTAACTTAACTATAACTTAATTATATTTTGGACCCAAGGTTCAAATTACATAACAATTGGACCCTAAAAGCCTTAAAGGCAATTATTTTAAAATGGGACAAAAATGATATTTTCAAAAGTTGAAGGACCTATACATATTGCTTTTAAAAACTGCTTTTGTCCCAATATCCTACCAACCTTAGTGACATTTTCCAACTGGAATCACATTAAAAGCCCTTCCGGTTTGTGAGTTCCGAATTTTTAAAACTTAAGGTCCGAATTGACAATTTTTACAAATTTTGGGGCCAATGTGAGATTTTTATAAAACCTCGACCATAAAACTTTAAAAACCTGAATCTCTGGACAATATGGAGAATTTAGGAACTGACCTCATAATTTTTCAAGGTCGGGATATTTAATTATTCAATTTTTAACCCCAAAAGTGTTAGTTTTTACAAAACGGGGCTAAATTACAATTTTTCTTTTATAAAGGACCTAACTCAAATTATTTTCTCTTTTACTAAAATAGCCCTGAACTCTCTGACATGGAGATTTAATTTAAATATTTTACTTTCCCAAAAACCCCTGACTTATCGGATCAATTTGACAGATTAATACCCGATCGCGGAGCGACTTCCTCGCCTTGCTAATTGAATCTATAACGGGACTTATGTCCCACCCAATCTTTCAAGATATCGAAGGTTGCTTATCCTTCCGATAATCATCTTCATCCAAAAACTCCACCAACGCCATAATTGTCACTCGCATTTTCAAAATATTTCCTAAATCGCTTCCCCTGAATCAATAATACTGATTGCTGGTTGATGCCTGTAATTGTAATTACTTTCTGCCGAGTCAACTTGGTGTGTCGAGCTCACAATCGGAATGGATACGTCGGGGATGGAACCGGGCAGCTCGGCTACTATTCCACTCTTCCGCCCCATCGCCCTAATCCCCAACCGAGGGACGGAGTTTGTCCAAGGGAAGCGGTCATAAGATCTTAGGTATAATCATGATTATGACAGATCCAAGCCTCGCCACTCCATTTGGATTTTGTCTTTGCCTACGGAGCGATAAGGTGCCGGTCTTGGACCATACCGACCGGGAGTTACAAGAAAAAAAAAGAAGGAATCGTTTGTCCGATCCACACGATTAGGAGTTATCGTCCCGTTTTGGTTGGCGTTACATTTCCGCACGCAACCGCTACCATTTTTGCATTGGTTGGCGCTACAAATTAAATGACGCAACCATTATTTGCCTTGCATAGGATTGGCGTTACACTTCCGTACGCAATCCTACCTGTCTTGACTGATTCACATAGTGCCTGTGTGACCATGAACTGTTTTCTTGAACTGTATAAATATACTATCGTATTATTTTATCACAACGCTTGTGGTCTATGGGTGAAATCATGCATCATACTCACGCGTTTTCATATAACTGTTTTCTCACATTAACTATATTGCGCCACACTCGCACACGATCACCCCATCCACTGAGATTTTTGTCTCATCCCCACCTGTTTTCTAACCTTAGATGAGGATTTCGTTGGAGATGTTGAACCGGCTCTGGATTGAGTCCTTGTACTATGCTGGTTGGATTTACGACTTCTTGCTGTTGATTGGACTCTTTTCTTATATTGTTGTCGGACTTTTGTTTTTCATTCCATTCGGGTTTGTAATTGAGGGGCATATGACCTTTGACTTTAAGATGCTATATTTTGTTGATTTTCGGGTTGTAACTTGGATGATGGATTGTAGACTGTAAGATTTATTCGTACATGTTATTTTATTCCGCTGCTATTTAGACTCTGTCTTATTGGGTTCTCATTGATATTTGTCTGGACTGTTGGTTCATTGTATTTAAGTTGTGGATCGTTCGTCGCGTCCCGTTTGGGGCGTGACAATAAATATCATTTCATCTTAATATGCAAAACAATGGAAAAATATTGCATAGTGTCTTGATCTAAATTCAGTTGTTTTTGTCTCTAAGATTACACTAAAAAAATGCATAGATAATCTCTTTTAAGTTCTAATTGTTCATAATAAGATGATTTTTTTATTTTATTGAAGATGTCCTTAACACTATAACAATTGAATTATTGATTATTCAATGAATGAACATTGTAAAGAAAATGACCCGCAACGAAATCATATACAAGCAAGGTACACAAGATGAGGTACAACTATCATTTATTAACATATTTTTAATTATGACCTTGTGCATTTTTTTTTAATTATTATTATAATAGTTTTTTTTTCAAAAAAAAATTTAAAATATTAAATTATTATCTATTAATTTATTAGCAAAATTAATTTATTTCTTTAGTTAACCTTATTAATTAGTTTTATCTTAACAAATTTCTATTTACAGGATATATATAATTGTTTCAGATGAGTTGTTTGAAAGAGTTGAAAATAAGTTCCTTATGGTATGACATTGCAAAAGATGTGATGCTTCAGTTTTAAAAAAATAAGTTGTTGAAACAATACTAAGGTATTAATTGAATTTACAATGCTTAAATGAGTTATTCAACATAAAATATTAAGCATTATTCGATGAATTATAGATATGATCTTTTATAAGTTATAGATATAAGTTGATGGATTATTTTACTGTTTGATGAGGCAACAACTCTATGTATTGCATGTCCAGTATGTCAATATTTAAAACTAATTGAACATGTTAAATCATTTTATTTATGTATGAATTCTAAATTATTACTAAAATTTAATTAATGGAGGTGAACATTAGTAAAAATACTATGTTCCGAGGGCTAAGCTTGCAAGCATGAACCAAATTGTGTTTTCTGATTGCCCAAAACAAAAAACTATTAAGTGTTGAATGTAAATTGAATATAGTAGCTAGGCAATTGAAAATATACAACCCACTTTGAAGAAGAGGAGAGTGAGAATGACATTAAGTATGTCTGATTTTCGAGTGATAATGAAGACACAATTCAAAGTATCAAAAATAAATATGTAAAGGAATAATCAAATTCAAGTAAGACAAATTCTTTTCATTTGTAGACATCCATAGGATAAAACTTGACTACCACAAGAAGAATTAATGCCTCTTGACCTTATGCATCAACTTATTTTCGTTTTTAGACATCCATCGGATATAGTTTTATGACAAATTCATATCAATTCATTTGCATGGGCATTTGGGTCCACAATATATTCACTATATTCACTTATTAAATTTTATTTCATAAAATAATCTTGCAAACTCCTTTCAAGTCAAACTACATTTATGAAATGATTGATACATATAATAAAACCAACCTAATTTATGTTTTAATAATAAATTATTTTAAATTAATTTACTAAAATTATAGGATTCACGTGCAACGCACGTGCACCTTACTAGTATAATAAAAGTGTGAAACAGAGGCAGGGTTGTTTTTTGGCATATTCTTTCGTATATCTACTTTTCACAGATGTGAAATAGATAAAAACCATAGATATAATATATATGAACTCTAAGATAACTCATGGATTGTTATCAGTATCTCTCTCCATCACCAAATGAAAAAACAACTATCTAATCCACACACACCAAAAAAAAAAACTCAAGTCGCGCTGAAACCTCTTTCTGAATCCCCATTAGGAATGAAATAATGGAAGGGTGGGAACTTACTGTCACTTGTGCGGTTGCCGATGGAAAGTATGAGGAACGTTCGGATTAGGAGGATAGTTGGGGAGAAAAATCCAACTCTCAAGTTTGTTATATTCTTCCTTCTTAAATCTATTATATAAAATAGTTGTCATGAGAAATAAACTACAAACGAGCTGTAAAGGTTTTTCCCATAAAGAAATTACTAATTCCCACAATAAGACTTTATAAAGTTTGTGAAACAGTTGTAGCAATTGAAGTAAGAACAATTAGATTTCTTTAATAAAGAATTATAAGAAAGAAATTAAATCAGAAAAGGCACAACATCTAACACTCAGAAAATTCTTTAGCAAACTTACACTGAAGAGAAGAGATAGAGAATCAGTGTTTGAGAAGAAACCATAAACCAATATTAATCCTCCAGCAGTCCAAAAGTGAATCTTTTAACAGCGACATGCAGTCCAAGTAGGTGAATCTTTAGTTGCATGTGGACACAACGTCATCCACAGTTGGGTCAAACATTCAAGAAGCAATTCTCCGCCCAGCCATCTCTCATTTACGTCACGCGGAAGGAACCTATGGAGGGGTGACCAGTGCACGTCATAATTCTGCTACAGCTGGGATTCAAACCTTCAATACTTTGTTGTTTCACCCTCTTGCTTACCGCTCAGCCATGCCCGTGGGGGCTTGAAGGGTGTATCTTGCATCTAAAACCTCTTGTACTTGGCAATTGAAAGGAAATCAAGTTATAAAATTGATTTCCTCAAAAAAAGAATTTGTCTCATAAAGTTGTCATTTTTCTCCCTAACAAAAACAACTATTTATTTATTTGAAATATATAATGCATGATACTCGTCATCAAACATCAAAAGCTATATATCACTAATGCATATTCATGGTTATTCCAAAACAAAAGCATGTGCCCGCACAACCATGAATTTGAATATTGGACTTTTGCATCTTTTTGTTGTAAGTATTTTTGGTAGTGAACTTCATTCTCTTTGCATGTCACCTCCACAAATTTTCTATGATGAAATTAGTATTATGTATCTCTTTGTTAATTGGTTTTCCACACAAGGATCAAGCATATCACCGAGTATCATGTTTTTGTGAATATATTTTTTAGGGTCCTTTAAGGTGTTTCACATGATCTATGCAAAAATCACCATGTAAATTTTTCTAATGCCAAAAATCTAATATAATTGATCTCTCGTCATGTATATTTTTCATTTAAACATAATACAGAAACACCTATGAGTATACAATTATTTGATGTGTCACCCATATATATAGCTCACTTGCGGTATTTTTCAATCAATGAGTGTATGTTCTTGAT
This sequence comes from Rehmannia glutinosa, assembly GCA_016081115.2. Classification (NCBI taxonomy): domain Eukaryota; kingdom Viridiplantae; phylum Streptophyta; class Magnoliopsida; order Lamiales; family Orobanchaceae; genus Rehmannia; species Rehmannia glutinosa. The sequence continues at coordinate 59,307,103 of CM071937.1, read as the reverse complement.
CTCAGCCATTTCTAATATGTCATTTGATTTGGATGGGTCAAAAAACCGCCTACATTTACAAGGTTAACTAAGTTCATGAACAAAATTGAGTGTGAGTGCAAATCCACAAACCACAAACCAAATGGCGATAAGTTGATTCTTGAGCTTTCCCGTGAGTTGCTTTCATTAGCATATTATGCACTTGTCTTTGAGAGAAACAGAAACACGTCTGAGTATACCCATATGAATCAGTAACTTATAGTCATCTCAAAATCAACAACGAACATTTCTATTATTTTCTCTGTACAACATACTAAATTAAAGATCATAATAAAAAGAAGAAAGGAAAAGTGATTAAAAGAAGATATTTGTTCATAGAAGGTTGCATCCATCAATAACTAAACAAATCCAATCTCAAAAGTTCCAAAAAACAAACACCAGGCAAGTCAAAAACCATTTTACACAAGTCCAGTAATATAATAAAGAAAACTTATGTGTTACGGTTCATAACCAAAAAATTCTAATGGGAACAAATAAAAAACCAGCAAGCTTCAAGAGAAAAGCACAACCACCAGAATGACCCAAACGGCCAAAAATTGAGCCAAGTGCTTAAATTTACACTTCCTTCCACAACCAATCAGATTTCGAAAAGAAGAGAAATACATAAACATAAAATAGAGAGAGAACGAAGGATACCATAGATCAGATTTCCTTGATTGTTCACATGTTGATCAGATAGGAGGACACCCACAATAAACATAAAGACTAACGGAACAGGTTAAGGAAGAAGGATAAAAAAAGAGAAGAAACTCATTCTTTCCCTTGAGTTCAGAGTAGACTTCTTACCTCTCCTTGAGTCTCTTTTCTCACTAAAGAATGATGGAACAGGTTAAAGAATAAGCACCCAAAAAGATAAGTTCTGATTTCTTGCCTATCTTTCCATTATGTGGTTTTTTGCAATTTCTTCTGTATATATCTGATTGGCTATACGATTATACTTTTGCTACTGGTTTCTTGTCTCCTGTGGTATTAATTCCTATTCTTTTGCTAATCATGAATTGTAGTCATGATTAATATTTTTTCTCTAATCATGGTATTAATTTCTCTAATCACTGTATTCCATGAGGGTTTGCAGTTAATTTCTCTAGTCATGATTAATATTTTTCTTTCTCTAATCATCAATTGTAGTTGCATTCCGTCGGATTCTTTGATCTTCTATCAGTTCTATAGATTTCTCACTTTCTTCTTATATCTGATCGCCTACAGGGTTATATTGTTTGCTTCTATCTCCTCTCCAGGGCTATTAAATTTTCTTCTTTCTCTAATCACGAAATAAGACTTGAAAATTAGGATTAAACATAAGAACATTGATCGAGGAAAAGTACAACTATCAGGCAAAATAGTCCTTACCCAATCTACAGCTACTCTACTCCTTGTTCTGTTATACCACAATAAATTAATGGTCTAAACAAGATGGACAAAAATTGACTAATATCTATCCAAATATAATCCATTGATGACTTGCCTGAAAGACATAATGAAATATGGAGTTTAAAAACATTTTTTGTGAACTCAGAACACTTCAGTATTTTAAAATTTAAAGGGAAACATGACTTCTTCCGTATTTCTTATTAATTTAGGCTAATTTCAAACAGGAATTAAATTTTCTCCTAATTTATTCTCACTGGAATTCTGATCCATCAATTTTCAAGGTAAAAAAAGGTTATTTTCCATCTTCCATATTCTGTTCAGTCTATTCTCTCCAAAACTCAACAATAATTTATTTCAGCTCTTCCAAGAAAATTGTTCCAAAAAATTATTCGATCTTCTGATGCATCAACAATTGAATTCCCTGTAATAAGTGAATCCCCCATACCATAAATAAAACTAACAAAAAAGTTTAAAAATCAAAACAAAAAAAAACCACATACATGGTCACTCACTCTGCATGGTTCCTCAACTGGTGAAGTCATTCGAGCCTCATGGGGATGATTTCACTAACCAAAGCACATTTGAAAGAAGACTTAAGGGTGGAGAAGACATGTCTCCAAAATCGATTGGTTGTTGGCCCTAAAGCCAACCACATCTTTTCGCTGCCATCTCTAGTGTTATTTAATTATCATTTTCTCCGATCACATGATTGTTGATGCCTTCTCTCGCATTCTTGATCGTTCCCAGTTCGATGAATTTTCCCTTTCATCTTTATATCTGCTCGACTGTAGGGTCTATTGATTCTTTTCGTATTCTCTTTCGAAACTCAGCAAAATACATTTATAAGTTATCATAGAATTACATTTTTACCTCTAATGTTAATGTTTGAGAGGGGTGTTTTAGTCTAAACAAAATTTGACAGAAATATTCATGCTTTTAGAGTAGTATAGATATAGATCATTACATCTTTTATATTTACTCCTACTGGATTTTGTGATCCTTAAAATTGGTATCAGAGCCTAGATTTATTAAGAACTTTAAGTTATATTTATTACATTTATGTAAATAACAATTGGTGAGGACAATTTTCTCCAAGAAAATGGATCTGGACAATTATCCAAAATGTATACCTTACAGGAGATATCGTCAAATTTTGAGAATGTATGCACAAGAACACCAGGATAAGATAACATATTGGAACAATCAATATGTTGAAAAAGAACTCGCAGAGCCGATAGGAAACCTGAGACAATGCGATAAACAAGCAAAGATATTATCTCGAGTTTCCTTACAGTAAATCAGATATTATATGTAGATCTGATGATTCGTCAGGAAGAAGCCCATCAAAATCATGAGTATTGATGGAATACCAGAATGGAACGAGATACTTCCAGACACATCTAAGTTCTCAAAGGATCTTAGAGAAATCCAGAAGATGGTGCAGAGTTATGGCAACCGCCATAATCATCTACCAACACAAGTTCATCAGATCCAAAACCAGATGGAGACAATGGTGAAATATCAGAAGGAAACTCTTGAAATCCTTCTTGATATTCAGAAACAAGTCAAGAATTTGGAGGACAGACCAACTTCATCCAGAGAAAAGAAACGTATTGATTTCGGGACAGTACCTTATTTACACCAAAATGGGAAACCAACCGAAGTTGTACAAAAAATGATAGACGATGAAAATCTATTTGATATAATCAAAGGAAAATCCGTTACAAACACTAAAAGGTGATTGATATGATGAAGATTAATCTTAAAGATCTACATGTCCTTGCAGAATCCTTCGCATGATTAGGAATTGTAGATTTAAAGATGAATGCAGGAGATGGACCAGCTTTGGTTACTCGTGACCAACATCAAAGACCATCTCCACCACTGCCGGTTGACCCCAACATTGTAGAAAGTATAGGTTAACATCATGGAGATGAACCAATGTTGCACGCTGGAGATTTTGCCACAAGGGGAGATCCTATTATTTCAGGAACTTGACAATATTCCAAAAGGCCAAATCTTTATAATATGCCTTATGGAAAATCGCAGGTCAATCCGATCCATCCATATGGATTGATGTTAAATTTGGATATCCCAAATTTTGAAAATCAAGAAGCCCAAAAGAATGTCTTTCCTAAAGGCCAAGTTATCTGAATGGTACCACCAGGCAGCACTTTACAGGAACTATAAGAAACTACGAGGAATTAATAAAACAGTTCCTCTATGTTGCGAAGATGATAACATCCCTACAGTTGTGGGAGGTCAACCACAGAGGCATAAGAAAAAGAAGCAAAGAAGCCATCCACACAGCCGTAGGAGTAGCAGCAAAAAGAGTAAGTCTTCATGGAGACCTAGAAGGTTTTGGTCAAAACAAAATGCCCAGAGTTACAAATCAGGGCAAAGGCCAACACCAAGCAGGAGTAGAGTCTCTTCATCAAGTTCTAACCAAGGGAATACCAGCAGAACCCCGGGAAGAAGAAGAACTTTCAGACGGGCTCACACTAGAGCTAATGAAAGTTCCAAAGATTGTAATTGCTGGTTTTGGTAGGAATATCAAGCAAATTGGTAGAAACTTATTACAAAACAAGGGATACATCTAGAAAGAACAAAGATTGACATTTTTGGAACATATCCAAGAGTGTGGATGTTACCAAACTCCAATCCATACGAGGTTAAGCGGTGGTATGAATTTGGAGCCCTGGGTTCAATCTATACTACCTCCCCTATTTTCCCACAGATAAAACTATTACCCAAATGGATCTAGGAAGCAGTTTACGAGTGTTGGTCTAACAATGAGAGCCTAAGATGTGGTGATACCTTGGAACTGTATTTTATTAGTGCAACCCCAGAACCCGTGGAAAAAGGTAATCATGAAGCCTTTCATTATATTAGGTTTCGAAGACTAGATGAACGAGCTTTCAAAACTATCAAGGAAGTAAGTTCAGAAGAAGTCACCATGGTTACATCTTTCACAGAAGATCAAATTTCAACAAGACAAGCATGGAGTTTATGGGTATGTATTATAAAGTTGGACAAAGTCAAGTTTACGTTCAAGTTTTATCAGAATTCAGTGAACAGATTATTCCTGTTAAATACCATGACATATAAAACTACAAGATTTACAGAAGACCTATTCGAGAAAAAGAGAAGTCTTCTTTGGGAAAACAAGTTATCAAGGAGTAAAGAAACTCGTCGAAAATATTGCAATATGGCTCATATTGGCCATTGGAAAAATCGTGTTTGCCCAGAATGTCCAAATCAAAAGGAGTAAGAATTGGGTAAAGGATTCCAACTAAAAATTGATCGGAGACGTCCCGAAAATGGAGAAGAAAAGTCACAAAAATTGTCAAAGTATCCAATAGTTCGAGGACCACCAAAAAGTAGATTCCCCGACAGACTTGGTTGAGACATGTGACTCCATACACAAGGAGACCCTCTTTTCAAAAAGACAAAAGGTGGGGCAAAATAGGTGATAAAAATATTTCTTCCAATTCATTAAAAGATAAAGGAAACAGTCAAAGATGCTTTGAAGCCTTTATCGAATGCCTTGGATACCGGACAAGAATGGGTCCCAAGCCATGTGTAGCTGATAAAACATCCACTACTCTCAGCAAGTGGGAGGAAGAATTCAAAGAGATAGAGGTATCAATTACCTCTATATATATACAAGGTTTTCATGAGGCTAAGGGCATCGAGCAACATCCCTTAGTCTTCCAAAATAAAATTTCCTTTTGTAAAAATAGTTGAGTGTTTAAATTTTCATAGTATTTTAAGTTTTTGTTTATGTATTTTCAAGTGCAAGTCTCATTAAAGAGAGGCTAAACAAGTATTTTCCGCCTAAAAGGAGATTACTGATGTAATAAATATTTCTTCAAGTTCTTAATAAAAAGAGACTTTTGCTTCAACATGTGTTCATAATGTTCTATTAATTTATCCCTTTGAAGAATTATCTTATACGCCTGGAGTAGAAAACGAACCAAGGCTGTGCTGAGTTGTTGCTGAAGGAGTTGATTAACTTGTAGACCACCTTCCTTGTTGGAGAGGTTGGACAAAGACGTTTGTCAAAAGGTCTGAGGGTAATAATTTATCGACTGGTGGATTTGCAAATCATCTCACCCGGTGCAGTTTCGGTCAAAGAAAGGTATGAATTTTAATGGATATTTTAATTTTACGGAAACATGTTGGGCCTGATATGGTCGTAATGCACTATAACCAATTTTAAATCAAAAAATCCAATTTGGTTCTCATGACTGATAAATTCAGGACCAAGCTATTTTGGAGTTAAACTAATATTATTAAATAATGTGATAATTTTATATATTTTGAGGGTCAGATGCAACAAATTAGAGCTTAGATTAATTTCTAAAACTATAAAAATAAAGGCAAAAACTTATATGAGACCGTCTCACGGATCTAAATCTGTGAGACGAATCATATGCCCATACCCATACCCATTTACATATCCAAGCCCATCTCAACGGACGGTGGTATTTTAGATATTATGATAAAATTAGAGGATAGGTTTGTAATAAAGAAAAAACTTGCAATTGCAGAAGAAGCAACACGGTTTCTGTGTCGTTGCACCTTTCTTTCTCTCTCTCACAAAAGGAACCACACAATTTCATCTTCTACAAGCACATTAAATTTTGAGTTTTTCTTGTGAGAAATTCTCGAATATAGGAGCAGATTTGAAAGATCATGTTGTTGTTGTTGTTGTTGTTGTTGCCGTCTCCTACAACTCCGAGTCCTCCGTTGTCGCCACCTACAACTCCGGGTCCTCCTCCGCTGCCGCTTGTATTCCGCTAGAAGTCAGACTACTGGTTTTGGTTATTTCAAGGTCATCTAGTCATTAAGGTGATTCTTGTGAAGGTGTTTAGTTGTATATTTTAAATTGAATGATTTTTTTGTATTTTGCTTCAATGATTCTTGTGAATGTGTCAAAGGTCTAGATTGATCCAAACTTTGTACTGTATGATGACATACTTCTAAACTTTATTTGTGATGAGCAAAACTAAATTTATGTTTGTTATCTTCTCTTGTTTTGTGTAAATATGATAAATCTATTTTTAAATCAGCTGCTTTGGTACACACTATGAATTGCACCTTTCATGATTTTTGTATTTTTTTCTTATGGCCTCTGAAAATATCACAATCACAAACTCACAAATAGCACTCAATCGTTGGGCACACACATCTGTTTTGATGGAGTATTCTTTTCGGAGAATTGTTGTTCAGGTATCGATATCGCGGTGTTTGATGATATATGCAATTTTGTTGATTAAACGACGAGTTGAGTTTTCTATTATTACTTTGTAGAATATCAATATTCAAAGAATTTGTTTCCTTTTCTTTTCTGGCTTAATGGATGTGAAATTTTTGAGAATTTGTAGTTGTATTAGTTTTAGCTAGGTGATATTTTTTGTCATAATTTGGATTGATGATTAACATAATTTGCTATTCTTGAATCTTGAACAAGGCCTAGTTGTTCATTTCTTGGTTATGGAGCAATGGAGAAGCTTGGACCATTTCGAGTTCACAGTGATGACAAAACACTCTACAAGAATAAATTCTCATGAAACCATGGTCGATAACTTGTTCAATTTACTTCATATGTCTTTTGCTTTCCATTAGGCATAATTTTTATAGAAATCATGTGTTTGATGAGTAGAAGAAGAAAAAGGCATAGCTAGTTTAACAATTCAGTTTGTTGAATAGTTGAATAGTTGGTGATGTGTGTGGACGATGATTGATGTCCTTAATGAGGAATTAATTTTTTTTTTGTTTTTTTTTGTTGTCGTACACACAACAGAATGTTGGGTAGAAGGTAAGTTTGGAGGTATATTTTTTGACGAATTATGTATATGATTTTGAGTTGTGGTATATTTGAAATTAGTTATTTATTATTTTTCTGGACAATTTTTCTTTTCAATTGAGAAGTATTACTTTTGATTTGAAAAAAATCACTTTTTAATAGAAAAACACCACTTTCTATTTCTTGTAAAAAAAAGATTGTTTTCAATAGAAAAGTATTACAAGTACCATCACAAGATTAGAAAACATTTACACCACTAGATATTATTATTTTCCACTTGAAAAGTATCACTTTTTTAATAGAAAATTATTACTTTATATTTCATGTACGATAATTTTTTAATATAAAATATTATATATAACTATCATTTTATAGTTGAAGAGTATCATTTTTAATATAAAAGTACTACTTTATATTTCTTGTAAAATAATTTTTTTTATAAAAATATATTACAAGTATCATCACAAGAATAGAGAGAAATAAACCACTAGATATCATGGTGGCCGCATGGAATTAATTTATTATTTTTTTCTTTTGACCACTAGAATATCTTCATTTAATAGAAAAGTATCATTTTCCACCCGAAAAGTATCATTTTTTAATAGAAAAGTATTACTTTCATTTTCCTGTAAAATAGTTTCTTTTTGATAGAGGAATATTACAAGTATCATCTTTCAGTAGAAAAGTATCACCTTTTAATAGAAAAGTATTACATTCTATTTTCTGTAGAATAATTTCATTTTAATAGAAAACTATTACAAGTATCATCACAAGATTAGAAAAAAGAAACAAATACACCACTAGATATTATGATGGCCGCTTAGAATCGATTTACTCGTTCTTTATCACTACTAGAATATTTTGTTTTCAGTCGAAAAGTATTACTTTTCATCCAAAAGATATCACTTTTAAATAGAAATGTATCACTTTATATTTCGTGTAGAATAATTTCTTTTTAATAGAAAAATATTACAAGTATCACTTTTTGGCAGAAGAGTATCACTTTTTAATAGAAAAATGCCACTTTTTATTTCTTGTGGAATAGTTTATTTTTAATAGAAAAGTATTGTTAGATAAATGTTTTTATCGTAATTTTGATGATTTTATTTTACTGAGTTTTTCACCAAAATAATATCCCCAAATGTTGTCCAAATACTCCTAATTGATTTAAATTATTTTTACTAATTTTTTGAGTATTTTTTGAAGTTTATTTTTAACAAAAATTGGACAACACTTCTGTTTCGAGGCCAATCGGTCGCCCTAGAGGGCAACCCATGCCTGAAGTTTGATTTCTGAAACAGAAACGAGATGAAAAGAAAAAGTTGGAGGTCAACTGGTCGACCTCAAGGTCGGCCGGTTCCTGGAAGAACAAATTTGTCAAAATTTGTTTCAGTCTCAGAAAAATCACTTGGCCAACCAATCCAGGGGGTGGTCGACCGGTCGAAGGCCATGTCACGGTCCATCCCCTACTGGACCGATCCAATTGTGCATTTTTCAAGTTAAAATTCAATTTTCATGTTTGAGGTCAACCGGTCGACCTAAGGTTCTATCAGCAAACTATCTGTTGCACAGCAGACAACTTTTTTATGATTTTAAGAGATTGATTTCTAATAGCTTTATTCTCCATTTAATTTGCAATGTTTTACAGATTTCAATCTCCAATAGGGAGCTTATTTCCGAAAATCAAATTCAAGACCTCTCCTACAAATAGATGAAGGATTGAAGCAACAAAAAAAATTATAGATGAAACAGCCAAGTCTGCTGAGGCCGATCAACAGAGGCAAGTCGAAGACCCAGCTGTAGACAGAACAGCTGAGGAACAAGAAGTAGCTGAGACAGCTGAATCTCCTGTTGACAGGATCGTGTGTCTCCGCCGCGACATGACGCCGCGAGGGTGAAGAGCAAGAACTCGCTACCGTCCATTCCTGAGAAATAAGTACAGCAGGAAGATGATGATGATGATGTGACCATGCTATCTCCACCATATCCAGACATCCAAAATCGTCTGCGAGAATGGAGGAAGTGGAAGTTGAGTCGTTCACGGGAACAGTTCCAAATACCTGAATTCATTGAAGAAGAAGAAGAACTGATGAGTTTCCTTGGGTTGACCACAGTGGTTCAAGCACTTGATGAAGAGAACTGCTTGGATATTCTGAATATATTCAAGGAAAAGGAGAAGAAGAGATTGGCCGAGGAAGCTGAAGCTCGTGAGAAGGCCAATATCTGTCCTTTCACTGGAACCACTGATCACTCTCACCCTCACTTCGATGCCTTTTCAGGAAGTGATGAAGACTGGACCAGTACCGCCGATCTGAGTAAAAATTGGAAATGCAGCAAGCCATGCGGGAATCCAGGATGATGAATGAGCAACAGCTGATGGAAGGACTAGGAGAGTCTTCCAAATCCCAGCTGGAGATTGATCCATTGGGAGTGGTACAAAAATTGCCATTGTCATTGCCGCAACCACTTCCCACTCACTCGAGAGGATGGATCTAGGGGACGGGCGATGAAACCGGGAACTTGGGAACCCAAGTCGAGCCAACCCCCTCGAAGGTGTCTTACCACCGCCCCCACGGATGAACATTCACGAGAAAACAATGGGAGTGTGGAGAAGAGTGACCCCAATCCAAGTCACTCGGTGGTGTGCCACCGAGGGGGAAACTCCTCCATTGCGGCTAGGTCGGAGGTCGCTGCAGATGACTCCACAACGAATCTAGGTGGCGAAGTGGAGAAGGAAAAACAAACAGAAACTGATGAAGTTGTCTTGTAAGCTCGGACGATTGAGACTCTCGGTGAAGTGCCAATCGCCGCTCAGAAGGGCGAGGACATGCCGATGCGCGAGTCAAGGCTGAGATGGATCGCCCGGGAGTTAACACTGGCATCGAAAGTGCAATCCACGGAGTTGAGACTCCGGTGGATGCCACCATCGAAGACCCTAAGACATGTGAGAGTCAGAAGGGAATGTCCATGCCTTGCTGCGATTGAGAGGCAGAGGACCGTCAAGGCTTACGGGAGGTTGAGACTTCTCGGGGTAAAGAGTCAGAAGCACAGAACATCCCTCCTGTTATCATCGATGCATCTGAGAAGGAGATAAGTGCCCTTCATGATTCCCAAGACAACCCAGACGTAACTTTTCTGGGATCTGAAAGTGAAGATAAAGCTGAGTCATCCCCCATTGCAAATCCAAAAGACTCAGCTGAGGATGTTCTCCCAAGCACGAGTAAGTCAGACCTCAAGGCTACTCGTCAGACATTCAACTTCGATGATGAGCCACCCCTTCAAATCTCATCATCTTCGATGACGCCACCGACACGGCCGAGACGGATAACTCAAAAGGAAAACCACCGGTGAGACCGATGAAGTTGTTGAGAGACGGTGAGTTCGGCCATTTGGGTCCATGCCACAACAGACCCAGTGAATCACAATCAAGCTGCGCAGCTCCCAAAGTCGCAAGAAAATTGACTCAACCGGGCACATCACGGCTACGAGTTACCATTGAACAGATTCCCTATGTCCGTGATGATGCGTTTGAAGAAACGTTTCCCTTCTCACTAGAGCTGCCTGATCTTGATGAAGAATCAGCTAGAGATCAACGACATTTCCATAAACCTGATCCGATCATTCCCACAGATACCATCGTCCCAGCAGACTTTGACATTGATGCTGGCTTGGCCACCAGCTGAGACGGACGTAACAGTTGAAGTTCGAGAAGTTTTCAAGGCAATTTTTGCAGAGATTGAGAAGATGGAAAGGCACCAGGCCTCACTGGACATGAGGCTGGATAACAAAGATGCTAATCTTACTGCCGATCTGCGTGGAATAATAGTTAGAATCAGGGAATGGTGGCAACAGCAGCAAACAATGCGTGTGGAACAAGTCAGATACTTCAAAGCATTGTATAATAAAATGTTGATCTGGAGCGCCGATAATGCTGATATGAAGAAGAGGATGCAAGAAAATATTGACAGGATGCATGCCTCGCATACCACATCGAAATGGAATCGCCGAGAATTTCATCGAAAAGAACTTCGCACGTAGAGGAGAATATGAATGAAAAATTCAGCCTCTTTATGGCCGAAATGCGATTGGTGACAGCCGAATCAAAAGTCACCCGCTTTCAGAATTTGACAAAGATACTCCGCAGTGAGAATCCAGCAGAACTTAGCTATCACCGCCTAGATTTCATGCTTGCCGGCATGTTCCCGGGGTTTCTCTCTTGATGATGCCAAAAAGGGGGAAGAGGAATACCTAAAGACGTGAAAGAGTCCGGTGAGAAGAAACGCAACTTGAAGGAGAAGACACCAAGAGCGTAAGAAAGAAAAGGGAAAATCGGTTGAGGGGGAAGGTTCGAAAGACTTGACTTTAATGGTTGCTAGAACCCCTCAACAAGGACTTGTCACAGCTGACATAATCAGCAAACTTCCAGTGACTCTACCGCTCCAACACTGTGTGCCCCATGTCCGAGAAGAGGAAAATAGTAGAAGCAGAGATGACGGAGATTGAAAGAAAAATGGATGCCCGTGCGATTGACATACTGAAACATAGTATGGAGGCATTCCGGCAGGAAGAGACACTGATGCCATTTCAGACGTCGGAACCGAGCCTATTGATGAATTCAAGACGCTCGCATCTGAGGGATACTTCGAGAACATGACCATGGCCCAAACTTGGGACTTGTATTGGGAAAAAGGCCTCAAGCTGTGCTAAGAAGCTGATAGGCAGCAGACTCCGAGCAGTCACTCTGCTGGTCACTCTGCTGGTCACTCTACTGGAAAGAAGAAGGCCCTAGTACAATACACACCCAGAGGAAGAGGTAAAAGCAGTGGAGGAAGAGGTTTAAAACCTATACCTCTACCCAAAAACATCGAATACATATATCCAGGGAAGAAAGGAGGGATCTATTGGGTTGGGTTTGACGAAATAGCCAACATGCAAGTGACCAAGAACAATGCTGAATATGTAAAGAGAATCGAAGAAGAAAATAGAAGACAAACTCAGCTGTGGGAAGAGAGACAAGAAAGGAAAAGAAAAGATGAAGCTGGCAGAAGAGCTTATGAGAAAAAGAAAGCAACTGAAGAAGAGAAGAAGAGAAAAAGGTCAGAAGACTACAGAGTTGATGAAGAAAGAAGGAAGCGGCGAAGGAGATGAAGTGTTGCCGTCCACCCTTCATGTAATTTACTATTGTAAATGCATAAGTATGTAAGTCTTCTGTACATTGAATAAGAAATCTGTAATTTCTCTACTTTTGCGTAGACATAGATGTTTGCTCTGATGCACTTTGTAAACAGCTGTGTAAAGGACAAGAATATTATGATCAATAAAAAGATTGATTCTACGCATACATTCTATGTTACTGCACTACCTGTATGCATCTTTGATGCTTACATTTTTGCATGTATGTTTTAAGTTTTGGCATCATCAAAAGGGGGGAAATTGTCGGGAAATTTATTGTTTAGATTTTGATGAATGCCATGTAAAACTTAGACTGGAAAGTTGGCACCCCATTTTCTTTGTAAATTGCATTGTAATAGATAGGGATATACGAGCTGAGTCGAGTTAGCTATGCCTGGATAAGCAAGAAGTCAACTGAAGGCTAAAATGAAGACTCCACTGTGAAACAGCTGAGTATGGCAAGAAGGAGAAGTCAAGAACTCGACTGAAGGAGTATCAATCGATATCTGTGTGTGAAGTGTCAGTCAAGTCAACTCAAGAAGCCAAGTCAAGTTGAAGTGACAGATGAGTCTTTCAATCATTGGAGCAGACTCAAGTCACCTGGGGAAAAAGGCAGTCAAGTCAAGACAACTGAAAAGAATCTGTTGCACAGAAGTCAAGAATATTACCTAAACAAGTAATACTTCCATGCTCCCATATCTTAAAGTGCTCAGTCCCAGAAGCGTGCAAAAGGAATAAACCAATGGGAACCACTGCACCTTGTGTCAGAACCTGGAAGGCTGCAAGACATTTAATCCGAGGAAATGTCAACATCAAGGACTGCAACAAGAAGCCAACGAACACAAGTGACTTTTGAAAATCAGCCTATCTCTTCAACGGGCAGATTTTTGAAAGTTCACTATAAAAGGCTGAGGAATCACTTTGAGAGAAGGTTACCTGAACCACGAACATTCAAGCTATTATTCGAGTTGTAACCTACAAAAATATTCTCAAGTTATTCAAGCAAATCCTCAAGCCTAAACTACGAAGAAAATCAATCCAACACCAAGCTGTGAAGGAAAGACAACTTCAAACTGTTGAAGATGAAACTTTTGAAGAATCAAAAGGGGTCTACATTCCAAGGAGGATTGTAGAAAGGTTCAAGGTCGAACCAGTGTCAAGTTATTGGAGGGCTTCATGATCAAATCCAAGAAACTTGAGCAAGTGAGTGAAGTAGCAAAAGGCCGCCTGCGGAAGAAGCGAGTCGGACGAGAAGCCAACTGTGTGACCAAGGCATCTCGGATCGAGTCCCAAAGGATCAAGTCATTTGTGTGATCAAGACTTGCATCCGGACCGATAACCACTTTGTACTTTGATCAATACTTAGTGGATTCCTCCAGGAGTTGGAGAAGAGAGGATTAGAAGAATTACCCCATCTTCGAACCTCTATAAAATTTATTGTGTCATTTACATTTCAGCATTTTATTTCTGCATATTACTTTATATCTACTGATAATTTACATTCTAACTGTTAATTAACAAAGTGCTAAATCCAAGTGTTAAAACAAACTTAAACCAAATTCAAGGGTGTTAAGTCTTCCGCTGAAAATCTCATCACAGCCAAGTTAAGGTTTAGACTAAACAGCTGAGTTATTCTATCAACAACTCAATCGAGTCTGTTGAGTGGCTAACTCTGCTAGTTAACTAACTTAGTTGTCCATCAAGGACATAGTTGTGTATTTAACTCTGAAATATTTTAAAGGGACTAAAATCGAAAAGTTGGTAAGGTTTATTCAACCCCCTTCTAAACCTTACTCACACCCCTTGGGACCTACAGTCTTGAAACCTTTGGGTCTCCAAAATAGCTAAAGCTATTTTTCAATTTACAATCATTTGCATAGTGTCTATTTTTACCACAACAAAAACAAGTAATAATGTTAGGACTACTAGCACGTATGAAAGTCAGAGCTTGATCATTTTTCTTAGAAACATTTTGAAAAGGTTTGTAACCAAGTCCTAGTTTTGAATGCTCACTTCTTTGTGTACCAAGAATTTTAGTAACTTTATATGTACTTAAATTAAAACGTTGCACATCCTTTTTCAAATTTCCAATTTCTTTTTGAGTATTTATTTTTCGGAATCAAGAGTATGAACTTTAGCAAGAGTAATAGTATGAGCATGATCAAGAGATTCATAAGAAATAAATAATTTATCCTTTTCTAATTTGAGCTATTTATACTCCTTTTTCAAAATTTTGTACTTGCAAATCATATCTATAAATTCATTTTGCAACTCATCATAATTGCATTGTAATTCATCAACTAAAGAAGAAGATGAAGAGTTAGAGCGTACCTCATTGTTTTCATCATCTATGGCCATGAGACCATGTTCGGTTTCTTCTTTCTCATCGGATGTGGCAAGGAGCTCATCCCATGTTTTGCTTCTGCATTTAGAGCTTCTTCTTGGGAAAAAGCTTTTTCTTCTTTTGCTCCTCCTCCGCTAATTTCGGGCAATCGGCTATGTAGTGCTCGTGTTTCCCGTATTTAAAACATGATTTGTCTCTAGACTTTCTTGCCTTATTTTTATTTACAAATTTGACAAATTTCCAGACAAAGCGGGCCGTCTCCTCCTCTTCTTCATCACTAGCATAATATGTATTATTAGAAGAAGATGCTAAGCCTTTAGGAATAGATTGCACACCCGATTGAGAGGTAGATAGTTTGGAATTTTTCCTATCTTTGAGATATACTTCGTAGATATGAAGATTTCCAATGAGCTCGTCAAACTTGAGAGTTTCAACATTTTGAGCTTCCATAATTGCCGTCACCTTTTTGGACCAAGAATCGGGGAGAGCATTTAAAACTTTAGTTACCTTATCTTCTTCGGAGATGACTTTCTCAAGTGCTACAAGAGGTTTGACTATGTTGTCAAGCTTTTCCATCATTTTTGAAATATTTTCATCCTCAAGCATGATGAAGTTTTCAAAGTCTTTAACAAGCATGATTTTTCTTGCTTGTTTTACTTTCTTTGTGCCTTCATAGATAGTTTCCAATTTTTTCCAAACTTGATGTGCGGACCTTATGCCTCTAATACGATTATACTCGGTGGCGGTAAGAGAGCAATTCAAAATATTTAAGGCCTTATCTTTTAGAGAGAATGATTTCTTGTCATTATCGTCAAATTTCTTAAAGCTCTTGAGGATTGTGGTTCCATCCTCCAATTTCTTAGTTGGTTGAGCTATCCCTTTAATAACCGCCCAAATATTGAATGCGCACCCTTGTAGAAAGCACTCCATTCGGTCTTTGCAAAAAGCATAGTTGTTGGCGTCGAATAGTGGTGGCTTGTTGGTGGAGGCGCCGGTGGTGAGGTAGCTTTCGTTCATAGCCATATATCTTTCCTCTTTACTCGCAATGAAGAATGAGCTTGCCAAAACATTTCACTCTGATACCACTTGTTAGTCCTAGTGGCTACGATAATCTGGAGGGAGGGTTAATAGATTGTCCCGATTTTCCAATTTTCACCCTATTTTTTGAATATGAGAATGATGACCAAAATGAAAGTGGGAAAAAAAAACAACACATGATGATTTATAGAAGTTCAGCCCACCTAGGGCCTAATCTTCTATCACCCCGGTATGTCCGGAATGGATTTCGAAAAAGGAAAAAGATTTATTAATAGATACCAAACTATTACAACCTTTACTTTGAAGAGAACTATAGTCTTCTTACAACACCAACTATGAAGATTACCACAATCTTCTTACACTAATGAAGAGTACCACACTCTTCAACACCTAAAATCACCCAAATGTGCTCTTACCACAAAAACACTAACAAGGATGTCTTGTTTTGGATGATTGAAGTGCAAGTGTAATCAAGAATCAAGCCTAGTACTGAAGATGTGCAAGTTAAAGACTTAGGCTAAATACAACAAGAATATGAAAGTGAAGAACAAGAAGTTTGCTTCTGTTTGTATTGCTTGTGTTGTCTTTGTCGTGCAGCTTTTGACTGTACCTGTCATTATTAAGTTGACGTCATCCTTAAAACATTACCACTTATTAAAAAAGACTGCGTTTTTGTCACTTAGCTCATAAATGACTCAGCTTACTCCTTAGCTGATTCAACTCTTCTTCTCTCTGTTCATATAGTGACTCGGTTTTGTCGCCGCCTAACTCGATCTGATTGATCTTCCGATATGGCTGATTTACTCAGCTGATTCACGAGCTTAGCTCTATTTTCATCTTTTCTCGTTCCATCTCTTCTCCTTGAGTCTTCTGAGTGTCAACTCAGCTCAATTAACCCTAGCTCATGTTTGAGTTCTTCAAATCTTGATTCACATAATGGCTTTGCGAATATGTTAGCTAACTGTTTATCAGTAGAGATGTATTCCAAGGTGATGTCTTTCTTTTCAACATGATCTCTTATGAAATGATATCCAACATCAATGTGCTTTGTTCTTGAATGCAATGAGGATTTTGAGTGATTGCAATAAAGACTTGTGTTATCACACATAATTGGAATCTCTTTTTCTTCAACATCATAATCTCTCATTTGTTGTCTCATCCATAAGACTTGGGCACAATAGCTGCCCAGACTATGTACTCTCATTTTGTGGATGTTGCTATTGAGTTTTGTTTTCTTGCTAAACCAGGAAACCAATCTGTTTCAAGCATTTGACATGTGCCTGAAGTGCTCTTCTGTCAACTCTACATCCAAAGATAGTCGAGTCCGAGTAACCAATAAGTTTGAATCCACCTTCCTTTGGATACCATAAGCCGACTTCCGGCATCCCTTTAAATATCCGAGGATTCTCTTAGCTGCGATCATATGGCTTTCTTTTGGTGCAGATTGAAATCTTGCACATACACCTACCGCAAAGGTGATGTCCGCCCGCTTCTTTGTGAGATAGAGCAATGATCCAATAAGTGCTCAGATCCGGTTTGATCCACAGGCTTACCATCCGCATCCATATCCATCTTGATCGATGTATTCATTAGTATTTTCACAGAAGACTTCTCTTCCATACCAAATTTCTTCATTAAATCTCTAGTGTACTTTGTTTGACTTATGAAGGTTCCATCCTTCAGCTGTTTACTTGAAGTCCTAGAAAGAATGTCAGCTCTCCCATCATGCTCATTTCAAATTTGTCTTGCATGAGGTTTGAGAATTTATCACACAGCTCTTTGTTTGTGGATCCAAAAATAATATCATCCACATATATTTGAACAAGCAGTATACTCTCTCCATCTTGAATTTTGAAGAGTGTTCTATCCACTTTGCCTTTGGTGAATCCATTATCTGTTAGAAATTGAGATAATGTATCATACCATGCTCTTGGTGCCTGTTTCAATCCATATAGAGCTTTCTTGAGCTTGTACACCTTATCTCCAAGAGTCTTCTGCTCAAATCCTGGAGGTTATTCAACATAGATTTCTTCTTCTAAAAGTCCATTTAGAAACGCACTCTTCACATCCATTTGATATACAGTGAAGTTCTTGTGTGCAGCATAGGCAAGAAACATCCTTATTGCTTCTAATCTAGCAACAGGAGCAAATGTTTCATCAAAATCGATTCCTTCCTCTTGGCAATGCCCTTTGGCTACCAATCTTGCTTTGTTTCTTACCACAGAACCTTCTTCATTCATTTTGTTTCTGAAAACCCATTTTGTGCCAATAACATTTTGGTGGGTTGGTCTTTGAACCAATTCCCATACATTGTTTCTTTCAAACTGATTCAGCTCTTCTTGCATGGCCTGAATCCAATGTGTGTCATCCAATGCTTGAGACACATCTTTAGGTTCTATTTGGGAGATAAAACAAGTGAACATTGCTTCTTGTTGAGCTATGGATCTAGTTCTTACCCCCATCTCTTACATCTCCAATGACTAGCTCTGGTGGATGTTCGCTCAGCCATCTCACATCAGGTTGGAGTAAGTCGGTGGGTTCGATCGTCTTCTTTTGTGTTATCTTGAGCGACTCTCTCATCATCACTTAGTTGCAGATTCTCCACTGTCTTTGAGATTGACTATCTCATCTTCACCTTGATTAATTGCTCACTTGAGCTTCAACATAGGGACTCTTCTGCATAGTTGGTTCATTTAGCTTATCAGCTAATTCTTCAATGTCTTCTCCATTTACATTAGGTTCATCAAAAACCACATGGATAGACTCTTCTGTGACCATAGTCCTTTTGTTCAAGACTCTATAGGCTTTGCTTTTTTGAGTATCCCAAGAAGATACCTTCATCACTTTAGCATCAAAAGCCTTTAGATTATCTTGCCATTATTGTGGATGAAGCATTTACATCCAAAGATTCTGAAATATGCAACATTTGGCTTTCTCCCTGTCCAAATCTCATAGGGAATCTTTGTCAGCTGTCTATTTATCATCCATCTATTTTGGGTATAGCATACAGTGTTTATTGCTTCAGCCCAAAATCTTTTTGGCTAACATGGTCCTTGTTGCTTCCTTGAGAGTTCTATTCCTTCTTTCTCGCAACTCCATTCTCATTGAGACAATTCATGAGCAATACCATTTTCAACACAATACTGAGTTATTATTCCATTGACAAACTCAGTTCCTCTATCAGATCTTATCTTTATAATGGTTTAACTCTTCTCATTTTGAACTCTTTTCATCAGCTGAGGTAACTTCTGCAAAGTTTCCTTCTTTTTACACATGAAGATTGTCCATGTATATCTTGAATAATCATCCACCACTACTAGAGTGTATTTGTTTCCACTTATGCTGGCTGGCTCAACTGGACCAAATAGGTCCATATGCAATAGATGCAAAATCCTTGTTGAAGACGGACTTGACTTTTCTTTGAATGATGATTTGATTTGCTTTCCCATCTCGCATGCATCACGGACACTTTCCTTCTTATATATTGAGTCCGGTCCTTCTACAAGATTACTCCTTGCAAGCTTGTTAATTGTCTTGAAATTGGTGACTAGAACTTCTTGTGCCACACCAACTTGATTCGGTTGTACTCTTTTGCTAGCAGACAAGTGCTTGGTGTAGCAGTTGACCAATCTACCACATACATGTTCTTTTGTCTGGATCCTTGCAACACTACTTCATTTGATTCAGTGTCTTTGATTTGGCATACTCCCATATTGAATCCAACATTGTAGCCCTTGTCACAGAGTTGGCTGATGCTTAGCAAATTGAAGTTGAGTCCTTCAACGTATGCAACATCTGTGATTTCTAATCCATTTTTCTTGATGGATCCAGTGCCTCTTATTTCCCCTGGAGCTTCATTTCCTCCAAATATGACTTTTGCACCTCTAATCTCCTTGAACTTTGATAAGTTTTTCTTGTTTCTTGTCATATGTCTGGAACAGCCACTATCCATGTACCAGGTTCCTTGGCACTCAGTTGTTCCTTGAACCTGCAATCAAGGAAATTAGTTTTTAGGTACCCATACTTGCCTGGGTCCTGAGGGGTTAATGTTGTAAGATGAACCAACCAACCTATAGCCAAATGATTTGACTCTAAGAGGTTGCCATCTATCTGTGCCATAATCATAATTCACTTTGGCAAATTGCTTGGGGGCTTTAGGTTCATACAGCTGTCTCTTTTGTATGTATGCATGTGTGCGTGTTTTAGCAATTGCCTTCTTTGGGTAATTGTGATATCTCTGAGTGTAGTGCTTGGGTGCATATGTGTGCTGATAATAACTCTTTTGCCTTTGGAATGACCTTTGCTGAGTTCTAGGCCTTTGCCATTTTGGCATGTGTTCCATTGGTCTTGGCTGATATTTCACATTATTCCAATCAGCTTAACTTGGGTAGTTTCTACCATTTCCATCATTTGTGTTCCTCTGATAGAACTTCAGGGGATTCTGGTAGCTTTGTTTCTTCTTTACAGAGTACTTCCTATTTGGAGTTTGCTGAGGAACTCTGCTGGATTTCTTCTCAGTTGTCCTCTCAGCATACTCAACTGGTTGTTTTCCTTTTTCTTTATATCCAAGGCCAGTTTGTTTGTGATTATGCTTTGGAATGAATGTGTGTGCAACATTTGGTGTCTTGGATTTTTGAGATGCTTCATTACTTGAAGATTTTTTTTCCAAGATCACTCTTGGAGTTTGACTATGCACAAAGGAATTGAATCATATGCCTGTCTTGTCTCAACATTCTTTTTGGCTCATAATAAGGTCATCCAATGATTTAGATGCCTTTGTGAATGAAGCAATCACATTTTTGAGATCATTTTCTCTCTTTTCTGTAAAGCCTATCTCTCTTTATTAGTTTTGCATTCTCGGCCTTGACTCTTTGTTCTCATCGGCTATGTGACTTAGAGTACTCGGCTCCTTAGTCGGTTGTGAGTTTTGGCTTTTGAGTCATTGTTTTCCTCATTTAATAGTGTGTGTGAGGATTTAATGTGCTCAAAGTCTTTCATCATTTTGCCTAATGAATCATAAAGATCAGTGGGTGATGAAGTGTGTGTGTCACAATCACTATCACTAGAATCGAATGAGATGAGTTAGAGTGTACCTCATCTTCTTGGTCGAGTTGATCTTGTTCTTTAGCCATTAGACAGGATCGTAGCTTCTTCTTGTAATCACTTGAGTAGTCACTTCACTACTCTCTCGAGTGCATTGTGTCCTTTGACTTAGTTGTTTAAAGCATTTTTGACCAACATTGCTCTTTTCTTTTCTTGTCTTCTTTTTCTCAAGACTTTTCTTTCTTATTCATTTCGTATTTATTGACTACGATAGGATATGGGATGGATCAATAGCAAAGTGTCCTGGTTGTCTACAATTCCAACACAAGGCTTTCAACTTTTTGATCAGCTCTTTCATTTCTTGGGTTGTCAGCTCTTTGATATTCGACCTTTTGATATTCTGCTCTCTTTGGTGGCCTATCTTCCCTTGACTTAGAGGGAGATGAATGTCTTCTGGAGGATTCACCTTTGTTCCTTTTGTAGTTCTTGTTGAAGAACTTGCTGAATCTTTTAACCATCAAGGCAATTTCTTCCTGGTCAATGACTTCTTTGGTCTCAGCTCTCTTCCCTTCCTTCACTAAGAGTGCAGCTATTTTGGGTACAGCTATCTCTTCTTGATCCTTTCTTCTCAGCTCAAACTCATAGGCTTTGAGGTCTGAGAATAGTTCATGATTGGATGTTTTTGATAGGTCCATTGAGTGCCTTAGAGCCATGGTCTTCATTTCCCACTCAGCTGGGAGGCTCCTTAGTATTTTCATACACATCTCCTTCGTGTGTATTCTTTCTCAAGTCTTTGAGAGCTCATTTGTAATTTCGAAGTGAATCTAGCATCCATGGTCCATTGTTTCACCTGCAAGCATTTTAAAGTTTTCAAATTTTTGAACAACAACATATAATTTGTTTTCCTTAATTTGCTTAGATCCTTCACAAATTAAGGTTAATTTATCCCTGCATTTCTTTGGTTGTCTTGCAAGATTTGACTTTGTTGAACATGGCTTTGTCCAAAGTCTTGTAAAGTATATCCTTGGCCACATTGTCAAGGTTGTATCTTTTTCTATCATCATTTGTCCACTCGGCTCTTGGCTTTTCAACCATAGATTCCTCCTCTTCTTCACCAGCAAGTGACTCTCCTTGCAAATTTTTGTGTTCACTTTCATTATTTGCGTGGCCCATCCTCTATCACTATCCACATCTCATCATGTAAAGTCGATAGATGAGCCCGCATACGTATTTTCCGGTCATCAAACTCTTCAATGGTGAACATAGGAATGCGTGTCAAATTTGCTTCCATGATAATAACTTTGTTGTTTTAAAAATGACTTTTGAAAGAACAAGTGTTAAAAACTTCTTTGAAAGATTTGAGATCTAGTTCAAGAACAGTCACGGAAGGCTCAATGAACCAACCGCTCCGATACCACTTGTAGGTCCCCAAGGGTGAGTAAGGTTTAGAATGGGGGTTGAATAAACCTTACCAACTTTTCGATTTTAGTCCTTTTAAAATATTTCGTAGAGTTAAAATACAGCTATGTCCTTGATTGACTAAGTTAGTTAACCACAGAGTTAGCCACTCAACGCACTCGATTGAGTTGTTGATAGAATAACTCAATTTGTTTAGTCTAAACCTTAACTTGGTTGTGATGAGATTTTCACCGGAAGACTTAACACCCTTGAATTTGGTTTAAGTTTGTTTTAACACTTGATTTTAGCACTTTGTTAATTAACAAGTTAAAATGCAAATTATCGGCAAATATAAAGTAATATCTTTGAAATAAAATGTTGAAATGTAAATGACACAATAAATTTTATAGAGGTTCAAGATGGGGTAATTCTTCTAATCCTCTCTTCTCCAACTCCCGGAGGAATCCACTAAGTATTGATCAGTACAAAGTGGTTATCACCCGGATGCAAGTCTTGATCACACACGGTGACTTGATCCTTTAGGACTCGATCTGGATATGCCTTGGTCTGGTGGCTTCTCGTCCGACCGACTTCTTCTTCTTGGGGTGGTCGCTTTGCTACTTGACTCACTTGCTCAAGTTTCTTGCATTTGATCACGAAGCCCTCCAATAACTTGAGACTGGTTCGATCTTGAACCTTTCTACAATCCTCCTTGGAATGTAGACCCCTTTTGATTCTTCAAAAGTTTTCTCTTCAACAGTTTGAAGTTGTCTTTCCTTCACAGCTTGGTGTTGGATCGATTTCCTTCGTAGTTTAGGCTTGAGGATTTGCTTGAATAACTTGAGAATATTTTTGTAGGTTACAGCTCGAATAATAGCTTGAATGTTCGTGGTTCAGGTAACCTTCTCTCAAAGTGATTCCTCAGCCTTTTATAGTGAACTTTCAAAAATCTGACCGTTGAAGAGATAGGCTAATTTTCAAAAGTCACTTGTGTTCGTTGGCTTGTCTTGTTGCAGTCCTTGATGTTGACATTTCCTTGGATTAAATGTCTTGCAGCCTTCCAGGTTCTGACACAAGGTGCAGTGCTTCCCATTGGTTTATTCCTTTTGCACGCTTCTGGGACTGAGCACTTTAAGACATGGCAAAGATGGAAGTATTACTTGTTTAGGTAATATTCTTGACTTCTCAGGCAACGGATTCTTTTCGGTTGTCTTGACTTGATCGCTTTTTTCCCCAGGTGACTTGAGTCGCTCCAATGATTGAAAGACTCATCCGTCACTTCAACTTGACTTGGCTTGAGTTGACTTGACTGACACTTCACACAGTTGTATCCAGCTGATACTCCTTCAGTCGAGTTCTTGACTTCTCCTTCTTGCCATACTCAGTTGCTTCACAGCGGAGTCTTCATTTTAGCCTTCAGTTGACTTCTTGCATATCCAGGCATAGCTGACTCGACTCAGCTCGTATAGCCCTATCTATTATAATACAATTTACAAAGAAAATGGGGTGCCAACTTTTCAGTCTAAGTTTTACATGGCATTGATCAAAATCTAAACAATAAATTTCCCAACAAAGACTAACCCACGTGGACCCCAAAATTATAAGGTACCTAAAAATGATTTATTTGTAGGTGCTAGGGGCTATAACAATTCCGGAAGACTTAAAATGGCTCGTGGACAGTGGGCGTTCACGCCATATGACCAGAAGGAGAGAACTTTTTACCAACATCAAGCTCCAAGAAGAAGGCATGGTTGTGTTCGGTAATGGCAAGGAAAAAATTCTTGGAAATGGCGAAATTGGTAACTCTTCTTTCTCTCTTAGTAATGTTTTATTAGTTAAAGGGTTTAAGTTCAATTTGATAAGTATTAGCCAAATTTGTGATTCAAATTATGATGTTATTTTTAATAAAGAAAAATGCCTTATTCTCAAAAATGATAAAATTATTTGTGAAGCAAGTAGAAAAGGCAATCTTTACAAAATTTGCACAAGTGATTTGGTTAGTCAAAATGTTTCTTGTCTTGTCGTCAATAATGATTTAACAAGTTTATGGCATAGGCGACTTGGACATGTTGGATACAATAATTTGCAAAAGATTTACAAAAACCAACATGTAAAAGGACTACCCAAATTGAATTTTGAAAATCTTGGCTTATGTGACACTTGTCAAAAGAACAAATTAGTTAAAAGGAGTTTAAGCCCAAAAATAAAATTTTCACAACCAAACCTCTACAATTACTTCATCTTGATTAGTATGGGGATATTGGTACGGCTAGTCTTAGTGGAAAACATTATCTTTTTATAGTTGATGGTCTTTTTAGATATACTTGGACTATTTTTCTTGCAAATAAAAGCAATGTCGTTAATGAGTTTGCTAAGTTGTGTAGACTTATTGAAAATAAAATGGAAGATACTATTAAGTCTATACGAAACGATCGAGGTGGTGAATTTGATGGTGAATTTAGAGTCTTATGTGAAACCAAATGATATGCTCACAATTATTCGGCTCCAAGAACACCACAACAAAATAGAGTAGCCGAAAGGAAGAATCGGACTCTTCAAGAAATGAGTCGGTCCATGCTAAATGAATTCTCACTTCCAAAATATTTTTAGGTCGAAGCCATAAGTACCGCATGTTATGTTATAAATCGTGTATACCTTCGTCCTAAGTTGAATAAAACACCATATGAGCTTTGGAAAGGAAGAACTCCAAATATTAGTTACTTCAAGATATTTGGTTGTAAGTGTTTTATTTCAAATACCAAGGATCAATTGGACAAACTTGATCCTAAGGCCGATGAAGGAATATTTATGGGGTACTCAACCAAGAGCAAAGCATATCGGATTTATAATAAAACTAGCAAGGTGGTTGAAGAATATATTCATGTCAAATTCAATGAAGCATCGGGTGTTAAAAGGATACCCAATGATGAAAGTGATGAAAAAGATGATATTGAACCAATTATTCCAAATGATGACCAAAGTGATCAACCTTCCACATCAAATCATCAACCTTCAACTTCAAATATTCCACAAGAAGACAAAGGTGATAATTCGGATCTTCCCGTAGCATTAAAATTCAAAGAAAATCATCTAAAAGATCTCATAATTAGGGACCCTCTACACAAGGTTATGACTAGAAGAAGATTTGCCGAGAAAGCTCTTATTTCTCAAAAAGAGCCAAAAATGCAAAGGAAGCAATTGAAGATGAAGATTGGTTTCTAGAAATGCAAGAAGAGTTGAATCAATTCGAAAGGAATGATGTTTGGAAATTGGTACCTTGTCCTCCATCACAAATAATTATTGGTACAAAATGGGTATTCCGAAACAAACTCGATGACCAAGGCAACATCGTTCAAAACAAGGCAAGGTTAGTGGCTCAAGGGTATTGTCAAGAAGAAAGTATTGACTATGATGAAACGTTTGCACCCGTAGCACGCCTAGAAGCAATTCGTATTTTACTTTCCTATTCTTGTTTTAAAAATTTCAAGCTTTACCAAATGGATGTTAAATCCGCCTTTTTAAATGATTTTATTCAAGAAGAAGTCTATGTAAAACAACCTCCGGGGTTTGAAAATTTTTCAAGGCCAAATGATGTTTACAAACTTAAAAATGCCTTATATGGTTTAAAACAAGCACCCCGAGCATGGTATGATAGACTTAGCTCTTTTCTTTTGCAAAATGGATTTTCAAGAGGTAAAGTTGATACTACTCTCTTTGTTTTTGAAAAGGGGCAAGATTGTTTATTACTTCAAATTTATGTTGATGATATTATATTTGGTGCTACTAATGAATCTCTTTATAAGAAATTTTCTAAGCTTATGCAAGGTGAATTGAGATGAGCATGATGTGAGAGCTCAATTTCTTTCTTGGACTTCAAATAAAATAACCCCAAGAAGGTATTTACATATCCCAATCCAAGTATACAAAAGAGCTTCTTAAGAAGTTTGGAATTGAAGAAGGAAGGACTGTTGCTACTCCAATCACAACCAACATTAAGCTAGACAAGGATGAAAAAGGAAAGTCGGTTGATGAATCAATGTATCGAGGTATGATTGGTAGTTTACTTTACTTAACCGCAAGTAGATCCGATATTTTTCATGTCGTATGGTTATGCACTCGTTTTCAAAGAAATCCCAAAGAATATCATATGAGTGTCGTTAAAAGAATTTTTCGATATTTGAAATGCACTATTTCATATGGCTTGTTTTATCCAAAGAATGAAAATTTTTCTCTTAAAGGATGTGGTGATTCGGACTATGTGGGAAATATTGATGATCGCAAAAGTACTTCCGGATCATGTCAATTTTTAGGTGATTGCCTAGTATCTTGGTTTTCAAAGAAGCAAAATTGTGTATCTTTATCAACGGCCGAAGCCGAATACATTTCTGCGGCCTTTTGTTGTACTCAACTTCTTTGTATGAAACAAACCTTAGCGGATTACAAATGTTCTTTTGAAAATGTTCCTATATTTTGTGACAATACATCCGCTATAAACATTGCTCAAAATCTGGTTCATCATAACCAAACAAAACATATTGAGGTTCGACACCATTTTCTAAGGGATTGCGTATCTAAACAAAAAAATTTGATGTGCTTTGTTCCGTCTCAAGATTAACTCGCGAATAGTTTCACAAAATCTTTATCCACCGAGTCTTTTGCTTCAATTCGAGCTCGTTTAGGCATAATGCATATCGAATAAGATCTATGATTGCATTTTGTGCGTTTTTAAAACTTAGGGGTGAAAAATCATATTTTTAACTCAATATTCAGACAGAACCAAAACTGCACTTTCAGGGTTCGGATGACAAGGAGGTCGATCGGTCGAACAAGCCTTGGACCGGTCGGACCCCCCTCAACTGGTCGACCATGGCCACTTTTGGGTTTAAATAAGTTTTGTCTCAGTTTCAGCATATTTGTTTCATTTCGTCAATTATTCGCACCCATTCGCTCATTTCACACACAATTCACTCAAAATATTTTTTTTCTTGCAAATTCTATATTATTGGACTTATATTATGAGTATATCTTCCACTTTATTCATCTTCTCCGATCAATTGGTAAGCTTAATTCCCTCTTTAAATCTCAATTGGGTTGAACCCTTGAGAATGTACTTTTACTCGGTGAATTGATGAAATTGTTGTATCATTGTGTTGGAATTATTATTGTTGATGAATTGTGATTATAGAATTATAATTGGTGTTGATGTTTTGGGCATGATTATATTTACAAATGCTATATACAACTTCTGTTTTATTCTCACGCCAAGTGTTCGATAAAATGTCTGAGTAAAAATTCCATCCGTTACATGAATCTCTTGATTTCAAATGTCTTATATGCTTATAGAGATCATGTTTTATCAATCAAATGAGCTTCTACAAACTTTCTTCTCAAAATTTCCCTCACTATTTGGGATTTTAAGCTTTATATTCAAAATCATGATAATTCGATTCAATGCGCACTTTGATAAGTATTTATGATGTTTTATCGTGCTAATAGTCTTTTTGATGATTCCAAAAGGGGAAAAAATGGAATAAGCTCATGAGCTTATATTTAGATCAAAGAAGCTAGAAAAAGCTCACAAAAAAAGCTATAAGCTGAGTATGAAAAAGTCAAAAGCTGAGGATGAAACTTAGTCCATTGGATGCATTATGGACTTTTACATATGACTAATGATTTCTTTTTGACAGGGGCAGATTTTAAGCTCTTGATATTCAAGCTCTAATTATAAAAGCTGAGTTTTTAGCTTTTAGTTATTTGCTTCTATGCCTACACTTGATTTGTATGTTGATAGGGGAGCTTTTATAAATGTTTTAAAAAATCTTTGCTCCTATCCTTATGATTCTTATTCATGAAAAGCGTCGCCTAAAAAGGATAGTTGTTTTT
The DNA here is from genome assembly GCA_016081115.2 of Rehmannia glutinosa. Classification (NCBI taxonomy): domain Eukaryota; kingdom Viridiplantae; phylum Streptophyta; class Magnoliopsida; order Lamiales; family Orobanchaceae; genus Rehmannia; species Rehmannia glutinosa. The sequence goes on along the minus strand of CM071937.1, from coordinate 59,279,003 downwards.
GACTGGAAAAACTTGTTTCGTTTTCAAAATCAACCTACTAAAATTATTTTGGGTTGAAATCATCAAAAAGGGGGAGTTTGTTAGATAAATATTTTTATCGTAATTTTGATGATTTTATTTTACTGAGTTTTTCACTAAAACAATATCTCCAAATGTTGTCCAAATACTCTTAATTGATTTAAATTATTTTTACTAATTTTTTGGAGTATTTCTTAAAGTTTATTTTTGACAAAATTAGATAACATTTCTGTTTCAAGGTCAACCAGTCGCCCTAGAGGGCAACCCATGCCTGAAGTTTGATTTCTGAAATAGAAACGAGATGGAAAGAAAAAGTTGGAGGTCAACTGGTCAACCTCAAGGTCGACCGGTGCCTGAAAGAACAAATTTGTCAAAATTTGTTTCTGTCTCTCAAAATCACTTTGCCAACCGGTCCAAGGGGTGGTCGACCGGTCGAAGGCCATGTCGATCGATCCACCCCTATTGGACCGGTCCAAGTGTGCATTTTTCAAGTTAAAATTCAATTTTCTTGTTTGAGGTCAACCGGTCGACCTAAGGTTTTATTAGGAAACTATTTGTTGCACAGCAAACAGTTTTTCATGATTTTAAAGGATTGATTTCTAACAGCTATATTCTCCATTTGATTGGCAATTTTTTACAGATTTCAATCTCCAAGGAGGAACCTATGTCTGAAAATCAAATTCAAGAACTCTCTTATAAAGAGATGAAGGATTGAAGCAACAAAAAATAACAACACAAGAAATACAAACACAAGCAAACTTCTTGTTCTTCACTTTCATATTCTTGTTGTATTTAGCCAAAGTCTTTCACTTGCACATCTTGAGTACGAGGTTTGATTCTTGATTACACTTTCACTTCAAAGTTGTATACTTCATTTGAGTTGTAATCTTGAATTGTTTTCAATCATCCAAAACAAGACATCCTTGTTAGTGTTCTTGTGGCAAGAGCACACTTTGTGATTTTAGGTGTTGAAGAGTGTTCGCCTTATTTCTTAGCTTCATCGCAAGTGAATGGTGTAATTAATAGATAGGGAAAGCAAGGTCGATCCACAGAGACTAATAAATTAATGCACTAAGTATTGAGATTGTAATAGCACTATTTTTATTTAGACGATCGAAATGTGATTGTTGTTTTATAAAACTAAGAAATTATTTTATCATAGAAATAACAAAGCAAAGAGTTACGATTGAAAAGATCAAGTAGATCGATGGATTCCAGGGTTATGGTTTCAGTTAATCTCCCTCTTGTTATCAGGTTAATCAAGCCAAAGTTATTATCTATCTTCCCTATATGACGATAACAAAAGTAATTTGTCCTCTCTCTCGAGACACAACAAATACATTGATTGAATTATCTATGCTAGCATCTCTACTCAACATAAGATAAACAACTCCCAAAAGCATATAAGAGCAGCAATCCTCACAAATACTCACCGACTTCTCAATCATGCAAAGTATTCATGTCAAGTACTCAAGATCTAGTATTGAAACTCATCTCTCAAGTTATGAATCAACACATCAAGCATGTTAAACCATTGGTCGTATGATAAAACAAGTAATAAAGCAAAGTACTCGAATAGGGTTCGAAATAATAACTTCAATTAAAATTAAGCATCAAACAAGTTAATTAACCTAATCCCAAACCCCAGAATCACAAGATGTTTAGCCCGACATGGGAAATGAATAATTCATAGACAAATTGTTCAGATTCATATCAAACTAGATGAAAATAATAATACAATGGAGTAAGAAAAACTCAGGGATATCGATGATCTCTCAATCAATCTTCAATCCTCAAGCGTGGATACGATCTCGACCTTTCTCTTGATTCCTCCGGTAGAAGGATGCTCTTTTCTCTGCTTTCTAGGGTAAAAGTATGTGTGTCCTCTTCTGGGTCCGCCTCCACTTTATTTATAACATCTCGGGCCAGACCTAAGTCAATATGAAGCAAAACACAGCAAACCCGCATAGACGCACGGGTCGTGCCTATGCGCATGGGCTGCCCGTGAGTCAAGTTGAACCTTCAATTTTTCTCTCGAGTAGGCGCATGGGTCGGGCGTATACGCACGACCAGCCCGTGCGTCAATCCGAACACCAATTCCTGTTGCCTTACTCACACACGGGCCGTGCCTATGCGCAAAGGCTGCCCGTGCGTGGCCATTTCTCTCCCTGTTCTTCTTACTTCTTCTCGGTTCAGGTCCATACTTCGCGTAATTGCCCGATTCTTGGGTCTTATACTGCAATGCTCCGATTTGCCACATAAGTGCTCCAAACATCGTTATTTTCCTACAAAATAAGCAAAGCGCAATATCCTTTCCACAATATGAGAACACGATCCATTTTACTAAGTTAATGCATGTTTATCAGCACATTATAGCCAAAATCATGCCCTAGAATACATGCAAAACTCATACTAAACAAAGCCTCAAACTTAAACTGTTAACAGTCCCGGTCAACGCTTTATAAACCAAACAAAACACAAGTAGGGGGAATAAAAAGCATAATCAAGAACAACACCAAGAACTCATGTTGCTTATCCATAGGTATCAAGTAATGAACCAATCAAGTCTCAAATCTCTAATATAGAACACGTTTCAATATAACCATGGCAAATGCTTTGAATTACGATTCTCACTGATCAAGTGTATGCTCTCCTCTCAAGTGTATAAGGGACGTGTTTACGCTCAAATCATATCAATGATGAAGAACTACATAAGCTTGCAAATCATCTCAAATCTCCGCCACTAAAGTGTATGCGATTCATGAATCAAAAAGGACTTTGTCATTCGTTGTAATGAAGGCTCTTTGGTTAGGGTAGGAAAATATAGATAAAGTAACTCAAACTCGAGCATATAGACTGGTAAGCATATTCTCATTTGAATCAACAAACCTCATAAAAAAACACCAACTAATAATAGTCTATGCTTTCTCAAACCACCCATTTTTCATCAATTCTTCATATCATTTTCTTTGGTAAAAGTAAACTTTTTTACATCATATTACAACTCCGGCCTACAAGTTTATTAATAACAAACCTAATCATAAAGTCGATATTTTTTTCGACTCTTTCATGAGTATTCATCATTCTATTCCTCCTTTTTTTTTCTTTTGTTCCCATAAACCAACTCTCACACAATCATCTATATTATTGATTTCATCCAGTTCAACCTCATTCAACCCACTTACTCAATGTTTATAAGTTTCAAGTTTAGTCAAGGCTATCAAAAAAAATAAGGATATATCAAGTTCAATATCATTTGGTAGTAGGGATGGCAAGATGTGGCTATCAAAAAATAAGGCAATAGGCTCAAATTGGTTGACTAGGGAATTCAATATCATTGGGTAGGCCAAAGGCTTGAAAGGCTAAACAAAAATGGCCTTAAATCATTTTCACAAATCGCATACAACATGTAGCTTTGACAGAGATATCAGAGCAAGTTCTAGAGTTCTAACAACATGAATGATACACTCAAAACAACAAACAAGTCGAAAACAACAAACAAATATATATAGAAAAGACATAAAGCTGCTCAAAGCACAGAGCTTGCATATCCATAAATAAAAGCATAAAATCCATGTTTTCAATATTCACATGCTCTATATCATCCATTCTCATCTTGATTACTTCGCACTCAACACTCAAATCAAAACAACACAAGAATTTTCAAAATACCCCTCAAATCGCATCGCACAACATTAAGACCAAGTTTACTCACTCCCTAAGACCTACTAAAGCAGTAAACATGTTAAAACTATAAACGTGCTTCTAATGCAATGCAACCTAAGTGCTCGACATACAACTATATGAAATGCAAAAAAAAATCTCTCCACACCCTTCATATCAAAATTTACTATCTCTCCCCCAAACTTGAATGAAATTATATCGCACACAAGGAAAGATATAATTTCAATAAAGAAAAAGCATGGATTCAACATGGCTTACTGAGGTGGTGATGGTGGATAGTGGCCTTGAGAAATATGCCATTGAGTCATTTGTCGCATCATATCGAAGAGCTCCTCTTGCCGCTTGTCGGTTGCCATGTTCATTGTTGTTGTTCTATTCTGAAAGCTCAAAATTCATCATGGTGCAGCTAGACTCGCACCTCGAGGGCCAATAGTCGATCATTGAAGTCATGACCCCCGTGATCCTCACCCTGTGGGAACTCTCTAGTATGTCTTTCGCCCTTGGTAGGGGTTCTTGCCCAGCTCCCCCTTCGTCTCCCAAATACTCCATCTCCTCCGCCACCATATCATCTTCATCTTGAAATTAAGCGACCCTTCGCCTTTTCTATGCGAACATTCCTTGTATAACTCTTTCATGTGCCTCAGAGTTCAGTAAATAATTCGCCCTATCATCTATGTTCTCAACAATGGTGAGAGCAGTGTTGGGAAACATAAATGGATGTCCGGCTCTTTGTTGGAAGAGGTACATGCCCTCCTTTTCTGTGATGATCTTCATAGTTCGTAGTACCGCCAAATTGATCCTCCGGTCGCCTCAATTGGATCCAGGGCCCTAACATTAGTGTTGAAGAATCGGGCGATCGGGGTAATCATACCTCCAATCATTATGGTGCCCGACCTCTGAGTAGCAACTTGCTCCAACTGTTCGGAAAAATAAGCCTCCATGTTAAATGGTGTGCTAGTCAGTATGCACCATATCAAGAAGAGCTCCTTGGTGGTCTTGCCCCTGTTGTTCTCTCTCGCAAAGATGGAAGCTGAGATGACCCGCTAAATATACCAAAACACCGGATTATGTACCCATGAGGACTTGGCAGTCCGTGCCTCGTAGAGCATTATACTTGTTTCCGGTGTCTCTACGAGCAGTTGCCAGAAGGCCTGCTGATTATATCCCAATGGGGGTAGGAATGTCCCATTAGTCGGCACCTCAAAAATATTGTTTAATTGGGCAATGGACAGTCGCCTTCACACATTTCCCAGTTGGAATCGGACCTCAAAAGGTTCATATGTGCCTCCTTGCCTTAACACCTCGAAGGTGCTCAAGAATTCGAGTGTGAGGCTTTTGTACGTCAGCCATCTCCCGCGCATGAATGTCGTCCATGCAACCCTATCGAATAATCGCCAGACGTCGTCCGCATATCTAGTAGGGGTCATAGAACGAGTAACCAACCTATTCCATCTTTCTATATATACGTCTTCTGAGAGCTCTACCCCGTAAGCTGCGGGGCTATTTGGACTTGCTTCTTGTTGTGCCCTTCCCCTCTGTCGTCTTCTTCTATCAGCCATTGCCACTCGTTTCGATGTTGTACCTAGCAAAAGCATATGTGAGATTCCGGATAAACTTAGCAACAACTAAAATATGGTGAAATCATGTCTATTTTTCATTATTCATAAAGAGTATAATGTCTCATCTCCACAAGTCTCAAATCAAGAACTAGTCCCATTTTTTTGCAAAATCAATACAATTGTGGAGAAATGAAATCACTAGTACTCTAAATATCAATGTCCAATCAATAAGCAATCAATAACTCAAACAATTTTTCACCAATTCAATATGCTTACCAAGTGTTTGATATTATGCCCCAAAGAATAATCCAAGTAAACCATAACAATTCTATCACATATTTCTCCATATATCAATCGTCAATACATATTCTACAAAAAAATCGAAGAGAGAGTGTAGTTCTTACCGAAATTCCCAAGAATTCGCAAGAAGGATGAACTTTAAGCCCTAGGTGCCTTTCTCCAAACAAAACTCCAACCAAATTCATTTTTGTGCACAATTCGTGTATAGTATGGTGAAGGTGTAGGATTTGGAGTGAAAAACGAGTAGAAGTTCGATCTTTTTGTCAAAAAGAGGGGAGGGGGCGAGAGGAATTGTGAAATTAGGGCTCAAGAAAGTTTGTGAATGAAGAAGAAACCCCTAATTTGCGACTTAATATTGCTTCAGTGGATAGACGCATGGGTCATGCGCTTACGCACGACCTGCCCGTGCGTCAAGTCGAGATTAGCCCCAAACCTTCGCAATTGCGCATGGGATGCCCGTACGTCAATCTGAAGGACCTTTTTCAGTTTTTTTAAAGCAAATAAATCTTATCTTGATTAAGGGAAAAACCAAAAAACCAACAAATCATTAGGTTGCCTCCCAACAAGCGCTAAATTTAACATCTATAGCTTGACGGCTGTATGTTTCGATCAGGGATCTCTCAAGGTGATGTTTTGATTAGGGATCTCTCAAGGTGATGTATGCCACCTCCTCCATTTGAACTCTGTGGAAATAGTGCTTGATCCTCTGACCATTGACCATAAATGTCTCACCATCCCGTGTCAACAATTTCACTACTCTGGTGGGTGATAACACCTTCTTAATTACGAATGGCCCTGACCACCGAGATTTGAGTTTTCTGGGAAAAAGTTTGAGACGTGAGTTGTACAAGAGGAATTGTTCACCTGGTAAGAACTCTCATTTCTTAATCATCCTGTCGTGCCATCTCTTAGTGCGCTCTTTGTAGATCTGGGTGTTCTCGTAGGCCTCGTCTCGGAACTCTTCCATCTGATTTAAATGTAGTAGCCTTTCTTCACCCGCTGTTTTGAAGTCAAAATTTAACTTCTTTACCGCCCAGAATGCTTTATGTTCTAATTTCATGGGCAAGTGACACAATTTTCCGAATACCAGCTGATATGGAGATGTGCCCAAAGGTATCTTGAAGGTTGTCTGGTATGCCCATAAGGCATCATCTAACTTCATAGACCAATATTTGCAATTTATGCGCACTGTCTTTTCTAAGATTTGTTTGATCTCTCGATTGGCTATTTCAGCTTGCCCATTTGCTTGCGGATGGTATGCCAATGCAACTTTATGCCTAACATCATACGTTGCAAGTAGATTGCTCATCAATTTATTCACAAAATGTGACCCCTCATCACTAATCAAAGCACTCGAGGTTCCAAATCGAGTGAATATATGTTTTTTCAAAAACCGCATTACTACTTGTGCATCGTTCGTCTGTGAAGGAATCGCTTCTACCCATCGGGATACATATTCTACTGCAAGTATAATGTATTGATAGCCAGAAGATGATGGAAAGGGACCCATGAAATCAATCCCCCACACATCAAATAGCACCACTTCCATCACATTTGTCATAGGCATCTCATGTCGTCTAGAGATGTTCCATCCGCTGGCATCTATCACATTGATGCACATACAAATAACAATCAATATATAAAGTAGGCCAGTCTCTGTAGTACCTTTGTAGCAGTGCGTGTTGGACCAAAGTGTCCCCCAAAAGGTGAGGAATGACACTGTTGTAGAACTCTCTCCCACTCTTCTTGAGGAACAGATCGTCTGATGATCATGTATGCGCACCTCTTAAAGAGCAAGGGATCATCCCACATATAAAACTTACATCATGGAGAAACTTCTTTTTCTGATAAAAGGATAAATCTGGAGGCAAAACTCCCGCTACCAAGTAATTTACGAAATCCGCGTACCATGGGAATGTTCCTCGTGCTAATAAAAGTTGCTCATCCAAAAACTCTTCTTTGATCGATTCTATACCCTCTTTCTCATCCTTTTTGTATTCAAGCCTGGATAAGTGGTCTGCCACCATATTTTCACATTCCTTTCTATCTCTAATCTCCACATCGAATTCTTGCAATAAGAGAATCCATCGAATCAGTCTCGGTTTTGCATCTTTCTTGTCAAAGAGATATTTGATAGTCGCATGGTCTGTGTGGACTATTGTTTTTGTGCCAATCAAGTAAGATCGGTATCTGTCGAATGTGAATACACTTGCCAGCATCTCTTTCTCAGTCGTAGTGTAATTCTGTTGGGCACAGTCCAATGTTTTGCTCACGTAGTATATGGCTCTGAATAACTTATCCTTTTTTCTGGCCAAGAACTGCCCCTACTGCAAAATCACCGGCATCACACATCAGCTCAAAGGGCTGACTCCAATTCGGGACTACGAGAATTGGTGCAGTCACCAACGCCTTCTTCAAAATATCGAATTCCTGCAAACAATCATCGGAAAAATTGAAAGTAGTATCTTTTTATAATAATTGGCTCAAAGGTTTAGTGATTTTAGAAAAGTCGCGAATGAACCTTCTGTAGAATCCGACGTGCCCTAAGAAACTTCTGATTGATTTTTCATTTGTCGGAGGTGGGAGTTTCTCAATTGCCACAATCTTTGCTCTGTCCACTTCTAAACCTGCAGAACAAACTCGGTGGCCAAGTACAATGCCATCTCGTACCATAAAATGGCACTTATCCCAATTCAGAACAAGATTAGTTTCTTCGCATCTCTGCAACACTAAAGAAAGATTATGAAGGCAATGATCAAAAGAATCTCCAAAGACAAAAAAATCATCCATAAACACCTCCATAATTTTCTCGATAAGATCATGAAAAATAGCCATCATGCAGCGCTGGAAAGTCGCGGGAGCATTACATAATCCGAATGGCATTCTGCGGAATGCAAATGTACCATAACGACATGTAAATGTCATTTTCTCTTGGTCATTCGATGCAATCATGATCTGATTGTACCCAGAATAACTATCCAGAAAACAGTAATAATCAAATCCCGCCAAACGATCTAACATCATATCAATAAAGGGGAGGGGAAAATGATCTTTTTGAGTAGCATCATTCAATTTCCTATAATCAATACAGATACGCCACCTTGTAACTATCCTAGTAGCAATGAACTCATCATTTCCATTTTTTACTACTGCCATCCCTTCCTTCTTTGGTACCACTTGTACCGGACTCACCCAAGAACTATCAGATATAGCATACACAATCCCGGCATCTAACCATTTTAAAACCTCTTTCCTGACAACTTCTTGAATAATAGGATTTAATCGACTTTGATTTTGCACTGAGGGTTTATATACATCTTCCATACGAATTTTATGCATGACAATCGAAGGACTTATGCCTTTCAAATCAGATATAGACCAACCTAGTGCAGACTTGTATTTCCTCAACACCCTAAGCAGTTATCAAGCTGAACCGAAGTCAAAAGGGAGGATACGATTACCAGATTCATGTTGTTTGTACCAAGAAATGCGTATTTGAGGTGCTCAGGTAAGGTTTGAGTTCCGGGGTTGAACTCAACTGTTCAGGGCCCCGCACGGGTCGTGCGTGTCTTGTCTTGCTTATTGTCCTCTTCGGCATCACGCACGGACTGCTTGTGCGTGGTTTTAAACTTGTTTCCCTTAATTCTTTCTTCATGTTTTCGCCTTTCACACTTTTCGGTAGTTCCTGCATATTATCTAAAGCACAAACATAGTCTTACAAGTCTTGGTTGTCGAAATCAAGTGTTACACTTGACGTCGAACATGAATGGGTTAAACCAAACTCTAGACAATGTATTATCTACGCAATCGTCAATGCATGAATCAACTACATCTAAGAAATTGCAATTCTCAACATTATCATGAAATTTCATAGCCTTATAGATAGAAAATAAAACATGCTCATCATTAACCCGTAATGTGAGTTCTCCCTTTTGCACATGTGTCAAGGCTTTTCCAGTGGCTAGGGATGGACGCCCAAGTATCAGAGAGACGTCGCAGTCTTCCTCCATGTCCAGCACTAAGAAATCCACGGGGAATATGAATTTGTTGACTTTCACGAGCACATCTTCTATGATTCCCTTAGGATATGTGAGTGATCGATCCGCAAGTTGCAAAGTGACTCCGCATGGCTTCACCTCTCCTAATCCAAGCTTCCTGAAAATGGACAAAGGCATTAAGTTAATACTTGCTCCTAGATCACATAAAGCTTTATTGAAGAAAACACCCCCTATTGCATAAAGGATATTGAAACTCCATGGATCTTTAAGTTTTTGAGGTAGTTTTCGTCTAATGATGGCATTGCACTCCTCCGTCAGATTTACTGTCTCGAATCCTGTCATCTTTTGCTTTTTAGACATCACATCTTTAATAAATTTCGTATAATTAGGCATTTGCTCCAATGCATCTGCAAAAGGTATGTTAATATGCAGTTTCCTAAGACGTCCAGAAATTTAGCAAATTGGGCATCTAACTTTTTCTTTTAAAAGCGTTGAGGAAAAGGGAGGGGAGTGGTAAGTTTCAAAAAATCAGAGTTAGAAGAAAATTTAAGCTTCTCAGCCCCTTTTTGTTCATCAATTGTGTCCCTCGTTTCCATCCTCGACCTCAATGTGGCCATTTGTTGCAGTGTCTTTGTCTCCAGGGGTCGAAATCAACTGTTCGGCACCACGCATGGTCAGCTCGTGCATCGATGCATGGGCCGTGCGTGGCTGTGATTTCTCATTATTTTCTCGAATTTTCAGCCCCTCGTACTCTGTATTACTCCTCAGACAAATGGCTTTACACTGCTCCTTTGGATTGACTTCAGTGTTACTCGGAAATTGGCATTTCTGATGTTGTCCGCCAATGATCGTAGTTAACTGGCCAATCTGGATTTCAAGACTTTTCATTTGTGTTCCCATGGTGTTAGCCAATTGTGTGACATGTGTCTCGATTTTGTCCTGCTTAGCCTCATCCTTACTAAATCGGTTCCTCGTTTCATTCATAAACGAACTTGTCTGACTCATAAATGAAGTAAGAATGTCTTCCATTGATGGTTTTGCCTCCGCATTAATAAATCCGTTCGTCACACTGAAACCTGGTGGTGGTTGCATCACGTTTTTTGTATTCGCATAAGAGAAGTTTTCGTGATTCCTCAAACTCGGATGATAATGAGTGGGAGTCGAATTATTCCAAAAATTATTGAAATTCCGGTTATTGACATAATTAGCTTCCTCCATATGATCTTGTGGAACTCCCCCCTTTATGTGCACCCGTGTTTACTTCAGTTCTTTTAGTTAAAACACTTATCTGATTAGTCAATGTTGTCATCTGAGCCGGCTTTGATTGGGTTTGAGTCAGAAACTTCGGCAACCCTTTTTACATTTGTCCTCTCGGAAGGCCACTAATAGCTATTCATTGCCATCTCTTCAAGCAAATTGAATGCATCTTGTGGAATTTAGTGTTTGGGCTATGAATTTTGATATTTAGAACTTGTAATAGTATATGGATGATATTAGTTTATTTCGATTAAACTTTTTTATTTTTGAAGTATTAGAGTTGAGAGAGTAAGTAGTGATTATTAATGGTTTTACTTAGGTTATGTCACCTATTCATCAACCATTTTCTTGAACCCTCTCCTCTTGTTCTAAACCACTCAATATAAATTTTTTCATCAAATATTTTTAGATTCACTTTGTATATTTTAAATAAACTCGTATTTTTTAAGTTAAGTCTATCTTATACATTACCTTAAACCCATTTTAATTTCTATCTTACAAGTTTAAAATATTATACAAGTCCAAGCATTTAAACTTTGTTCATCTTTTAGAAATTATTTTTTTTAAATGTTTCCTTGATAAACTAGCTTAACTATTAACACCTTCTTGAAGGATTTGAGGCCTATCTAAACAATTTATGTCTTAAAGAAAATGGCCCAACCGTTTAATCATTTTTTCTTATCATTGACAAACCCACAACTCACTTTTATTTTACAAGATAAAACACAATATAACTACAATTCTAGGCCAGCATATGTTTTGTTATTCATTTTCGGCCCACTTAATGAGCCTATTTTGGAACTCCAACTCTTCTATTAAATTTAGTTAAGTCTCAACTAAAATCCACCACAACTTCTATAAATATGGTATGAAGGCTTTAGTTTGTCACTTCCTCATTTTAGAAAATTGAGCAAACAAAATTCTCTTTTCCTCTCCCTCATTTGCCGTGAGCCAAGTGAGTAATAAGACAACAATTTCTTCAATTTCTCCCTTTCAGTTTTCTTTCTTTCTCTGAACCAAATACTACCTAATAACTTAGTAAGCTTCAACATCAATTTGGAAGGAAAACACTAGGGAACCGTGAGCTAGGAAGCTCCATTTGGAGGCCAAAAGTTGTTTTGATCATTCATGCAATTTGAGTTCTTAACTACCCATCACGTGAGGTTTGCAATTTGGTAAGTTAGATTTTTTTTTTAGACCCGCAAGTGAATTGTATGGTTGGAAATGGGTTTAAGAGCTGGTATTTGGTGTAGGTTGACCTTAGAGGCTTGGATCAAATAGTGATTGATTAATTTGGAAAATTGATAGAGGTGGAATTTATTCTATCTTTTTTTTCCAAATGGGTTTCTCACAATTATTGTTAAATCATGAAATTGATTGAGCTAGTATGCATTTATATGTGTGATTATGTGATAATTTTCATGGTTTGACAAATTGATGATTGGTTTATTTATAGTTATTAATTTAATCAAAATTTGCGTTAAATTTGGACCTTATAATTTTTCTAATATTATTAAAAATGAGCTATTAATTTAATTTAATTTAAGTTTTTTTCATGTTATACAATAGAAGTTGATTTGAGGAAATGCATAGATGAAACTAAGTGAACTTGTACGCATAGTTCATAATTAAAAATATAATCTTGAATGTCAACCTTCACAATATTTCAATTTTCTCTTTTTTTAATTTAAAATCTATCACTAATTTAAGTTTTTCATAATTTGTAAACTCACTTTAAAGACATGTTTTTTTTTTGTAAAAGTAAAGACGACATTCATACAATTTTTGACAAATTAATTGATAAAGTAATTTGACATCCATTCCTCATCTCAAAATATAAACCATTACATGAACCCTGAAAGTACTTAAAAATTGAAGTTAAATTGTGTTAATCCTTCTCTTACTTTATTTAAGAAATTGCCTTTGTTTTCTTCTTTCTTGACTTTTTTGTTTAGGCAAAATTGGTTTTGATAATGTTCAAGTAGAGTTGCTTCATCATCACTCAATATCCCGGATCTCAAGAACATTTTCAAGCCTTGCATTTTGTTTCTTTTCGTCTTCTCCTTTTCTCATGTCATCTCAGTATTTTGTGATCTAGCGAAATTGGTTGATGTCTTTCTCTTTCTTTCTATGTTTGAAGTTGATTTTATCTTTTCGATTGCATAAATCTACTACATTCGTTTCTCATTGAAACTTGTATTTTTTTGTTGAGGGCAAGAATGCAATGAGAAAGTGAAATGGACGTTTGTAAGAATAGATCTATGTAGTATTTTTGTGATGTTCTCCTATTGAATGTGAGTAATCAGTTAAATCTTAAAACATAATTATATCTATTTAGAATGATGAGCAGGTTCATAATTCATGAAATAATTTTGTTTTTATCATAAAAATAGGTGTTAGAATCTACATTGTTTAATTATTCTATTATAGAAATCAAAAACTAAAATATGTAGAAATATAAATAATATATATCCAATAATAATGTTACATGCTCAATTGATGTTAAATAGTACTCCGCATGGACATCCAATAAATATTGTCACAATATCCTCAAACAAGGTTATGAACGCACTTTTCTTCCCTTGTACAACATTAAATTATCAATCTATATCGGAATTCATGAAGATATGTTAGTTATTTGACGTATGAATTATTTATTTTAGTTTATAAAAATAAATAATTAATACCTTGTGTTATTTCAATTTTTCGTCATTGCATTTGTTCCAAGTCACATTGTCCTTATCTTTTGAAACAAGCCGCACAACTCTTGCATGAGTCATACCACATGGTTGATTTATTTTCAATTCTATCAACAACTCCCTTGGAACAAGAATACATATCATGTAAGGGAACATAAATGATTCAAAGAAAGGTAATACCTATGTAAAATTAGAAAGGAACTTGTGTTATTTTTATGGTCGATCCACATGGTTCACAATTTAAATATTTTTGGTATCAATTTGTCAAATATATATTCAGTTTCTTCACATGTTCTATTTGTAGGATTGATGTTGCAATAGTTTGCATTTTGCAATTCACTCAAAATATTATTTACATTATATTTTTAATATTAATTTATAAGAATTTATTCAATGAAGAATCTGCCAAATATAAAGACAATGGCCAAATTATTGTAATGAACATGAAGTATGCATTTCATTTATTGTAGTAGTAAGAATATCGACAAAAAAAACAGAGAGCAACATTTAATAAATACAATAAACAATTGGTCTTTCAAATTCGTAATTTTGCTCTAAAATACCCTTGAGCTCAAATCCGTCGACTTTGAGCTCGTTGTCCTTCATACAACTTTTCTTGTATCTCGTTCGTCGGATTGCAAGTCATTTTAATAAATAAATCGATTTTCCAAATCTTTGTACCAATGCTAATGCATCAAGATATCTACGACGTATTTCTCTTGGACCCCAATAAATGAAGTTGGTAGAACAATTCTTCTTCCTACTTCACTTCCTCTAATCTCTCCTCTAATCAATGTTTTTAAACCCATACCGGACATCGAAAGGATTAATAATTAGGTCATTGGATCGATTGGTTCAATCGGTTCAATTGTTCTTAAAAAATCGATTGACCCATACATATGTATATATATGTGTACACATTTACAAGATAAATACAATTATAAATGCTAAAAAAACTAACAAATAGATATATATAAAAGCTAAATTAAAAATTTGAATATCCAAATATGTATGTAAATCAAATATACGGACAAATTATATGAAAATTCACCAAACATATTTTTCTTCAACTTTTGAAATAGAACAAAACAAATATTTACTAAAAAAAGATTTTTTTCCTTGAATTGGTTAATTTGGTCCCAATTTTGGGTTTTTCACTGGTTTGGTTTTGAGGACGCAATGATTTTTAGCCACCCAATTTTACTAACAAACCAAATCGGACATGTGATTGGTTCCCGATTAAATCGGTCGGTCCGTGTTGAATAGTCCGATTTTGACAACATGGCCTCTAATGGCACTTTGGACAATCCTGGTATAGTTCAGTTCTCATGTTTGATTGATTTTTCAAGTAGTAATGTAATCTTATTGTTTCTAATTTTATGTACATGTCGACAACATATTGTTGGAATAGCCTTCCAAAGAAAGAGAAGTGTAGATTCTCTTGGATTTCTAATTTGTAGTCTGTAGCAACTATATTCTCTGCATGAGACTTTTTATGACTTTCTTTGTCGACAACTACAAATATAAGGAACAATAAATAAAATTACTAATATTAAAAAATATAAAATTAATTTTAATAGAAAAATTGTATTTGCAAACTTATATATCATCAACTTCCAAAAGTATGAATTGAAGAAAATTTTGTTAATATGAATGAAAAATAATAATTCAAAATTAAATACAAAAGTAGTAATTTAAAACATATTATATATGTGTATATCATTCAAAATCAAAAGTTATAGGCATTATTTTTAGGTGAGTTATGAACTAATAAGTACATACCTTCATGTTTTTGAGAAAGAATCTCATTCAAAGAATAAAATCTTGGTACTCAAGAGATATCACCAATAGTTGGTCTACTACCGAAACATAAGTTAATGTAAAATATTAAAAAATTATTTCTATCATTCTACGGATAGTAAATATTTATGAAGACAAATTTAGTAGTTATGTACCTTGTTTTTGTATAGTGGTTTTCTTGACATGATTTCTTTTTAATGTTTTGATGTCATCTTGTCTCACCTCTTGGAAAGAGAAGCTGGATATTGTAAAGGGTCATAACTTCCTATAATAATATTTTTTTCTATGTCTATCTCCCGAATGTGAATGTACCACAATGTCTCGCTCAAATGGTATCTTTGACATTATTTCCTTCAATCCATATTGTTGCAACTTGATCAATTGTTGAAGAATTATACCAGGACCATCTTGTTTGATGATTAACTCGGAAGATCATGATACATCATGCCTTGCACTCGAAAAGTATAAACCTCTCGCCTTGCAAATGTTCTTTATCTAATTTTACTCCAAATGAGGTGAAAGAAAATATGGAATTAAACACACGAATATTTGTTTGAAATCGGATGGACTCTTCGATTGAGAACTAAATAACTCATATAACTCATCGGGAACTTTATGGGTGCAAGTTTAATTTTTCCATTATCGCAAAGAAAAACGTCGGAGGCTCATACTCAAATTTTTTAGCAACAATGTATACAATTTGACATTTTTTCCAACTCATGTATTTTGGAACATACATGTTCATCAATCATTGAACCTAAAAGAAACAAATATCAAATAATCTAGATTTAAAAAATAATAAATTTTCATATGTTATATTTAATGAATGACTTTATACTACTAACCTTGTGATTCCATGAAATTTGATCTTTAAAAAGATATGTAACTTGTGGACTTTTTTTCTTCTTGATGCTTTTTCACTTTATAAATATATCTTGCTTTTGTGTAGCATTTAGATTGTCACATTTCATCTTATCACAATTCCTTTGTCGATATACATCGATTCTTTGTAAAAACAATATAGATTTTTTTATAAAATGTTATGCATATTTCTTCAATGGTGAAATATTTACAAAAATTAAGATTCTAAAATTTTAATTATTATAATACAAACACTAAAAAATATATTGAATCTAACTTACCTGTAAATTTCAAGGTTGACAATTCTTATCAAGTGATTCTATTTTTTTTTTAAAGGATAAGGCGGTGAAGGCTAAAAATATACTACATAATCAATCTGTTAGATCGACTTTGGTTTTTGGGTTCATGAATGAAAAATAAAAGATATAGTAGTGGGAGGAAAATATATCACGGGATAGACATAGAAAGTGAAGGAGATAGTAGAATGAATAAAATTATATTAGGATTATCATTTTGATATATAATGGAATTTTTCATAAATTTTTATTTGGAATGTTAGTTACCTTATATTATGAAGTGAGTTCTTAATTAGCATTTTGATTTATTGGTACCACATAGCTGCCCTGCACACATTTGATCTTTATAAATTGATATGATTCACACTTCACTATGTGTTTAACAAATCATTCCATATTTTTAATAAACAAACCAAAATAAGAGATTGTGAATGTTTTATCAAGCAAACCCATCACCATGCATTTAAATAAAACAAAATAAGACATTATGCAATCATTGTCATGTAACTCTTCATGATTTCTCTTTCTGATCTCTCAGGTTTGTAGTAATATTTATGTGATGTTTTGATATTATTGAAGTTTTGGAATTACTATGAATTGTACTTACTTCTGTATTGTTCTTTTATTTCATGTAATGGTGTTAGATTTACATATTATCCAACTTTATATCCTTGCATGACAAAAACTAAAATTATATATTTATATTCTAAAACTAAAAGTATATATTAATTTACTAAGAATTTATATTCTAAAGATAGTTATCCCTAATCCCTAATCCCTAATACTTTAGAGTCTTGAATATTTACGTAAAAATAGTGTTAGACTAACACAAATGTGGCCCACGACTTTTTGGGTGTCCATGACCAAAAGTTAAAAAAGGTCCCTATAAAAAGTCAAAGAGAAAAAATCTAAATAAATAATTCATATACATACACTTTGAATATAATTTAATAAGAACTTGTAAATAAATATATTTTATTTAAATAATATAATGAACGGACATAATAATATGTTCAAACCGATTCTGGAATAATAGTAAAATTAAATGTCGAATTTGAAGGAAAAATATTGTTTTCTTTATTTTGATTTTAGAAGTTAGATTAATTTTTGTAGTAGAATTTTTAAAACAAAATGCCTTTTTGATATTTTTTTATTTCTTGGGAGCCCCTATAAAAAAATTTAATAAAAAATCTTACCTATAAATAAAGGTTATTTAAAATTGGTGCCCCCAAAATGGGTTTAAGAGCCATCGCCTCGATTTGGGTTTGGATTAACAACGAAAAGGCTCCAAAGTATTATGCATCTAAACTAACAAATGAAAGGGCTCGTCAAAGTATAGCCATTCGATTTTTTTTCATTGACTCTTGAATTTTTTGTCTAGATTAACATATTAAGCTTGCAATTATAAGAATTTTTAATTCAAATTTTACCTGAAAATACATGGGCTTCATACTATTCCATAGTGTTAATGTCTACGCCACAAAATGTCTCTTTTGTTGCATGCCACCCATAACTTAGATATTCAATTATTGTATTCCTCTTTTTAAAGAGATTTTCTCTTTTCGATTCCTTCCCACCATAAATGGGCTACCTGTGCATAAGATTGAGTTTTCTATATCAACCTCGATTCCAAAGACTTCGTCGCTGAAGTCAACCTTACTTCTGGTGACACAATTATCATTATTTTTATAATCTACTGTTTACACAAATTAGCTACTATAATAAGGGACAAAAATAAAGGTAATCCCAAAATTTTTCAGACTAAATGAAGAGGTAGAAAATTAGAGTTTGCTCTCTTTGCTTAAACTGTTAGAAGTTTTATATTTCTACCTTATGGTTCGAGTTACAATTAACGAAAACTCATATGAAGAAAATTCTTGTTATTTTCAGATGATTAAAATTTTAAATTTGACTAAATTTATATATATATATAAATATCTTGTTTATATGGACTTGACGGATGTTTGGTTTTGCCAATTTCTCCATCCTGTATATCAGTATATGTGTATATTATACCCTCCACCCATCCATTTGTAATGCACCATCCAAATTTATAAATGTACGTTTACCACCTTACTAATTTTCCGGATAGTTTTTGTACTTTACCCTCAAAAATATCTATTTCTCTATTTGTTCTATTTTCTTCCCTTGTTTCGTTCTATTTTCTTCCCTTGTCTTTTGTTAGTAATAATACATGCCTTTTGGTTCTAAATGGTTTTTTTAGTTCATGGAAAAGATGTAAGATTAACATACTATCCAACTTTCCATAATTTAATACATAGGAAAAATGAAAATACATACGATTCTTTAATTTATGCAATCAATTTGGCAAGTAATACATCGAATTTCATATATCAAAATTATTTTACAAGCCTAAATCCAGGAACAACTTTCATATTAAATTTAAAAACTTACAATCTCGTCAAAACCAAAATCGGGCCCTGGCCCCCAATTTTTTTTTTTAAAAAAAAAAATTTAGTGAGGATTTTTTTAAAAAAAAAAATTAGTTATAATTTGTATTCATTTTTCTTGGATTTTCTAAATTGACCCCATTTTATTTTCTTTTCTGGCTCCTCATTTGGTCAAAACCATTCTCATGATATATTGATTAAATTGAATCTCTACAATATCCGAAGCCAATGGATGGTAAGTTTTGCTCAAGGAACACTTAAAGAGTGTGTCTACACTTTTAAACTTAACCAGACTTCCAAGGAGTACTTGTCTCACTCTACCTTTTAGCATTCCAAGAAACTGCCTACAAAACAATTAAAAAAAAAAAGAACACGGACACTACAAAAGAAATTCATGAGCAAGAATTATAAGTACAAATTTGCAATTCCTTCAGATTGGATTTGAAAAGATAGTACTCGAAATAGGAGTACAATTTGTTGTAATTTCTTCATATTGTTACCTTTTTCTCTTCTGCTAAAAGGGGTGTGGCTTTCTGATTTTTTGGATGGCCAATTATATGTTCAAAGAGAGACTTCTTAGTGCACCAACAGACTTTCGGATTCTTTCTCTGTTTGAATTTTTTTCTGCCTCTTTAGTCCACAGCTGTTAACAGTAGTAGAACCTTGATTGTCCAAGGTTAGATTAAGGGACCATATCCTCTAATCTTATTCTTCTGAAGGTTAGTTGATAAAGAATGCACAAATTTAAGACTTTGGGAAGAAAAGCCAGGCAACTATATGTTTTAATAAAAATAACTCGTGCAAAAATCCAAACAAACCAAGACATTACAATTCCTATTCACACGCATGAATTTGATCATTTCATTAGTATATATATAGGAATAAATTAATGTCAAACTAATCATTTCATTAGTATATAGGATTAAATGAATGCATGAATCATGAATGTCAAAGCGTCCTCCTATCTTCTCATAAAATGAATGTGAAATGTCTCCTGGTTTTGTATTGCACCTGCCTTTCAAACTTTTATTAGACTTTTTCCTTGTCTCAATTCTTAATATATGTAATTACACTTTACACCTCATTTATCTTTAAAATATAGGGATATTTTAGTCTAACAATATTTTTACAGAAATATTCATCCTTTTAGGGATGTTAGGGATATTAATTTAATCAAAATTTTGTTAAATTTGGAGGCTAATTTGTAATTACTAAAATTATGGGGCTGTTTTTGAAAGCTTCAAAAATGTTTTTGTGTATTTTTGTTTATTACTTTGATTAGTAGGGGTTAATTTTCAATTTATCAAGAGTTTGGAGGTGAATTTGGTAAAAAACAAGAATTTGGGGCCAAATTGCAATTTCCAGAAACTGTCCTACCTATTTTGTGAATTTGAAAACTGACTTGGGTTTATTTTATATTTTTAAGGACCTTGGAGTGTATTTTGTATGTTTTAAAAGTTCATTTTGTAGTAATTTCGTAAAAATAGAAATTTTTGGGGTCAATCTATAAATGTTCGAAAATTATTGTATTGTTCTAAAATTTTTTAAAACTGCATTTCTTCATAATGTTCAAGTAGTAACTATGAATCTCGTTTCCTGTTTCTCGTTTGGCGTGTGTGGTTTGGGCAATCAATCGAACAGGTCGCCTGTTGATGTTTGCTCGACTACACATGTGCCTATTTCCATTTTTCTGGTTGGGCCGGAGACGGCGGCGAAACTTGGGTCGTAGTATTGGCATATTCCGGAATATGACGAACTCTGGTTATAAACCCACAGCTAAAGAGTCATCGAGCCACTCGGAGGAATAAGGTGCCTAGAGGCTTCGGCCTGGTGAGTTGGAGAATACAATAGGGTTCGGTGTTTGATCAACATCGACCATGCATTTATTTTGCGCATCTCGTTGGGTTTTAAAATTGGGCATAAAACCTTGTCCGTTTTAAAATCAGACTTGAATTGGAAAGTTAGGGTGCGGGCCAACGTTATTTTGTTTATCCCGAACGTTGGATTTTAAAATGGGGCATAGAACCTTGTCTGTTTAAAAGTTGTCTCAATTGCCGAAACTATTTTTTTTTGCATTTGAACTTGTGTTATATCTGCATGACCATGATAATCATAAAAATTGTTTAATTATAATCATTCTATAAGTTTGTGAGTAAATTTAATGTCTGATTATTTTGTATCTATTTTATACGCATGAAAACTATTTTTCACACCAAGTGCTCTGCTCGATATTTTATAAAAAAAAATTATATGTTTCTCATTTCCTTAACTACTATGCATTCCCATCCCCTACCCACTGGGCTCGTTTAGCTCACCTCACGTTTTCTAAATTTTCCATAGATTGGTGAGACTAACACCGAACCACCTACGCAAGAATAGTAGCGTTGAGACTACTGGATTGGACTAGTTTTGGGACTTCATTTAAGGATTTTGCTTAGGGGATGGTTGTCATCTTATTTTATATTATTTGTCCTTATTTTATTTTGTAAGTTAAGACTTCCGTTGTATTATATGTAATAAACTTAGGCATGTATCTCGGATTTTTTGGACTTTTCTATAAATTTAGATTTCGTCAAGTTATATATTACAGTTATTGTAGTTTTCGGAGTCGAGCTTAAGTTGGTATAAATCCAGAGATGTACCCTATAATTGGCATTTTGTGATTAGTTTGGTCTATTGAATTTGGGGCGTTACAAATATGGTATCAGAGCTTGGGTGTAAAAGGAACTACACCTGAGCTAACCCAAGACAAGATGCTCAACCGTGGATTTGATTATTACTAGTGGGTGATCTTAAAGCTCTAGTTAAGTTTAAATTGAAATAAGTATGTTGTTGGGATTCATTCAAAGATTAAGGTTTGATTATCGAATATGATGTGAATTATTTGGGTTTGAGTTCGATTATCAAGGGATTATGTGATTTTGTAGGAAATGAACGAGGGTGCTAGCCGTCAATGAATCTATGTGTTTATCATTTGGGCTTCTAGTATCGATGTTGGTTATAAATTATATACCTCAGTATGGATCTTGTATTTAGTCAATCTATATGACAGACGCTAATCTAGGTAGACATTACCTCTTGTCAAGATCATGACTTTTTCTTCTCTTGTTAGGTTTTGTTACTTTGCTATCGTTATTAGTTTATGATTGATATCTTATGTGCCTAGATTATAAGTTTGATAAAGAATTGCTAACTAATGGGATACACCTGTGTGGATGAATTACTTGACTGCCAACTTAGGGTATCGATGAGCTATTGGAATAGTATCGATGTTTAGATTTGTGTCCTAATAAGGAATATGCGAATTAATACACTAGGATACATCTATGTGGATGAATTACTTACCTGCTAATTTATGATATCGATGAGTTGTTGGAATAGTATTGATTTTTAAGTTTAGAGCCTGATGATTATTAAGGAATACTAATTTGAAATAATGTTCTTATTCAGGTCAGTGTAGTGTGTAGGGTATACTATATTATTTGATCACCGTGATGTTATACTGACATAAGTGTCGAATATAGTTTAGGAATGAAATGAGGAAAAGGATTTAAAGGGTGGATAGGAAACAGTTTCTCAAGAAGAAAAGAGATATTGATAAAAAAATAAGGTGCGCGACAATTTGGGTTAATATCCTCGCGATTACCTATTAAGTTCCAATTGATAACTAGACAATTTTTATTTTATGTAATGAGTTGAACATTACCTTACGACTAAAATTGGGATTAAGTATTTCGTAGGCAAATCCAATTATGATGTGATATGCATAATTACACTATGATTACTGATCTATGTAAGCAACTGTTGAATACCGCTTTGTGGATTGTTGATGGAAAATTATGGATATTATCTATATACAATAGCAAGATGTTGTAAACTCTCTTTTGCAAAATTACTTGATGGATTCCATTAGGTTTCTATTATTTTGAGTATTCAGAGGTTTAGAATTATTGTTGGTATTTGGGTTGAGCAAAATATTAAAATGTAATCTGGGGTCATTATTTTATGATTGAAGTAGTCACTCTAAGTTAGACGTGGAAATTGATTAAAAATAGGTTGATGATTTGAAGTGTATTAGGTTATAATAAATTAATCAGTAATTGATTTATATAGAGGTATAATTCAATCGCTAGATGATATGAATTAGATTGGCTTCTTTGGAAATGCATCTTTTTGGTTTTAGTTACTTTCGTAACCCTCAATAAAGAACTTATTTGATAGGCATTATTCAGATTATGAAGTAACCTATTTTGTGAAGATGTTTGGTGATTCAGAATGTCATCGCAGAGATGTTTGAGTTTGGGTATACCAAAGAAGACAAAGCTATGGTTCATCAAATTGGGTGATTGTAGGTACTAAGCTACCGCCGAGGAATCGGAAAACCAGGATGTAATCATTTGCTTGTGGATTAGATCATATTTGATGATATTGAATTTTGAGTTTGAGTTTTATTTCTGATAGTTCCATGATATAGATGGAATTATTGAATTCTTATAGATAAAGTTACAATCCTGATTGAATTGACGATTATATTTGATTATCGGGTTACTTGGAAGTACTTACCCTTGAATCGGAGGTTAATGGATCTCGTAGGAAATCAGAAGTCACTAGTGGCAAGCTGATAACGTTTAGACCGAGGATAGAATCTAGGCATTTATCTTTGAGGAATTTAGCTTTAAAATTGTTTATACGTTAGATACCTAGGTATGGATACATTATACAACCAGCCTTTATGACAATTAGACGTTAAGCTTGAAAAGAAGAAAATAGCGACTTGGGACTTTAAGCTTGAAAGTGTTAGATCTATAATTTTCCTGTAAATAACTCAGGAGTGAATTTGGGGACCAAATTCTTTGAAGAAGTGGAGTATGTGAGACCCCAGATTCAGACGATTATATAAATAGAGGATTAAGAATAATTGGGTTTTAATTATCTATACCTATTCGGATTTTACTGTTAGTATATAATTTTTAGTTGTTTTAATAATTGATATAAGTACTTTGATTTACTATGGCTTGGTAAAATGTTAGTGGGATTTAATTTAATTTAGTGCTTGAGCTATGAATTTTGGAATTTAGAACTTGTAACAGTATATGGATGATATTAGTTTATTTCGATTAAATTTTTTTATTTTAGAAGTATTAGAGTTGAGAGAGTAAGTAGTGATTATTATTTGTTTTACTTAGGTTATGTCACCTATTCATCAACCCTTTCCTTGAACCCTCTCCTCTTGTTCTAAACCACTCAATATAAATTGTTTCATCAAAGATTTTTAGATTCACTTTGTATATTTTAAATAAACTCGTATTTTTTTAAGTTAAGTCTATCTTACCTTAAACCCATTTTAACTTCTATCTTATAAGTTTAAAATATTATACAAGTCCAAGCATTTAAACTTTGTTCATCTTTTAGAAATTATTTTTTTTAAATGTTTTCTTGATAAACTAGCTTAATTATTAACACCTTCTTGACGGATTTGAGACCTATCTAAACAATTTATGTCTTAAAGAAAATGGCCAAACCTTTTAATCACTTTTTCTTATCATTGACAAACCCACAACTCACTTTTATTTTACAAGATAAAACACAATATAACTACAATTCTAGGCCAACATATGTTTATTTATTCATTTTCGGCCCACTTAATGAGCCTATTTTGGAAATCCACCTCTTCTATTAAATTTAGTTAAGTCTCAACTAAAATCCACCACAACTTCAATAAATGTGGTATGAAGACTTTAGTTTGTCACTTCCTCATTTTAGAAAATTGAGCAAACAAAATTCTCTTTTCCTCTCCCTCATTTGTTGTGAGCCATGTGAGTAATAAGACAACAATTTCTTCAATTTCTCCCTTTCAGTTTTCTTTCTTTTCTCAACCAAATACTACCTAATAACTTAGTAAGCTTCAACATCAATTTGGAAGGAAAACACTAAGGAACCGTGAGCTAGGGAGGTCCATTTGGAGGCCAAAAATTGTTTTGATCATTCATGCAATTTGAGTTCTTAACTACCCATCACGTGAGGCTTGCAATTTGGTAAGTTAGATTTTTTTTAGACCCGCAAGTGAATTGTATGGTTGGAAATGGGTTTAAGAGCTGGTATTTGGTGTAGGTTGACCTTGGAGGCTTGGATCAAACAGTGATTGATTAATTTGGAAAATTGATAGAGGTGGGCAAAAATTTATTCTATCTTTTTTTTTCAATTGAGTTTCTTAAAATTATTGTTAAATCATGAAATTGATTGAGCTAGTATGCATTTATATGTGTGATTATGTGATAATTGTCATGGTTTGACAAATTGATGGTTGGTTTATTTATAGTTGTTAATTTAATCAAAATTTTGTTAAATTTGGAGGCTAATTTGTAATTACTAAAATTATGGGACTGTTTTTGAAAGCTTCAAAAAGGTTATTTTGTGGATTTTTGTTGATTATTTTAAGGACCTTGGAGTGGATTTTGTAGGTTTTAAAAGTTCATTTTGTAGTAATTTCGTAAAAATAGAAATTTTTGGGGTCAATCTATAAATTTTCGAAAATTGTTGTATTGTTCTAAATTTTTTATTAAAACTGTTGCGGGTTGTGTGTATTTCTTCATAATGTTCGAGTAGTAACTATGAATCTCGTTTCATGTTTCTCGTTTGGCGTGTGTGGTTTGGGCAATCAATCGAACAGGTCGCATGTTGATGTTTACTCGACTACACATGTGCCTATTTCCATTTTTCTGGTCGGACCGGAGACGGCGGCGAAACTTGGGTCGTAGTATTGGTATATTCCGGAATATGACGAACTCTTGGTATAAACTCATAGCTAAAGAGTCGTCGAGCTACTCGGAGGAATAAGGTGCCTAGAGACTTCGGCCTGGTGAGTTGGAGAAAGCAATAGGGTTCGGTGTTTGATCAACATCGACCCTTCATTTATTTTGTGCATCTCGTTGGGTTTTAAAATGGGGCATAGAACCTTGTCCGTTTTAAAATTAGACTTGAATTGGAACGTTAGGGTGCGGCCCAACGTTATTTTGTTTATCCCGAACGTTGGATTTTAAAATGGGGCATAGAACCTTGTCTGTTTCAAAATCGTCTCAATTACCAAAACTATTTTTTTTTGCATTTGAACTTGTGTTATATCTGCATGACCGTGATAATCATAAAAATTGTTTACTTATAATCATTCTATAAGTTTGTGAGTAAATTTAATGTCTGATTATTTTGTATCTATTTTATACGCATAAAAACTATTTTGCACACTAAGTGCTCTGCTCGATATTTTATAAAAAAAAATTATACGTTTCTCATTTCCTTAACTACTATGCATTCTCATCCCCTACCCACTGGGCTCGTTTAGCTCACCCCACGTTTTCTAAATTTTTCAGAGATTGGTGAGACTAACGTCGAACCACCTACGCAAGAATAGTAGCGTTGAGACTACTGGATTGGATTAGTTTTGGGACTTCATTTAAGGATTTTGCTTAGGGGATGGTTGTCATCTTATTTTATATTATTTGTCCTTATTTTATTTTGTAAGTTTAGACTTCCGATGTATTATATGTAATAAACATAGGCATGTAACTCGGATTTTCTGGACTTTTCTATAGATTTAGATTTCGTCAAGTTATATTTCAGTTATTGTAGTTTTCGGAGTGGAGCCTAAGTTGGTATAAATCCAGAGATGTACCTGATAATTGGTATGTCGTGATTAGTTTGGTCTGTTGAATTTGGGGCGTTACAGAGCAAGGTCGATCCACAGAGACTAACAAATTAATGCACTAAGTATTGAGATTATAATAGCACTATTTTTATTTAGACGATCGAGATGTGATTGTTGTTTTATAAAACAAAGAAAATATTTTATCATAGAAATAACAAAGCAAAGAGTTACGATTGAAAAGATCAAGTAGATGGATGGATTCCAGGGTTATGGTTTCAGTTAATCTCCCTCTTGTTATCAGATTAATCAAGCCAAAGTTATTATCTATCTTCCCTATAAGACGATCACAAAAGTAATTTATCCTCTCTCTCGAGACACAATAAATATGTTGATTGAATTGTCTATGCTAGCATCTGTACTCAACATAAAATAAACAACTCCCAAAAGCATATAAGATCAGCAATCCTCACAAATACTCACCGACTTCTCAATCATGCAAAGTATTCATGTCAAGTACTCAAGATCTAGTATTAAAACTCATCTCTCAAATTATGAATCAACACATCAATCATGTTAAACCATTGGCCATATGATAAAACAAGTAATAAAGCAAAGTACTCGAATAGGGTTCGAAATAATAACTTCAATTAAAATTAAGCATCAAACAAGAGTTAATTAACCTAATCTCAAACCCCGGAATCACAAGATGTTTAGCTGGACATGGGAAACGAATAATTCATAAACACATTGTTCAGATCCAAATCAAACTAGATGAAATAAGAATAGAATGGAGTAAGAAAACTCAGGGATATCGATGATCTCTCAATCAATCTTCAATCCTCAAGCGTGTATGCGATCTCGACCTTTCTCTCGATTCCTCCGGTAGAAGGATGCCCTTTTCTCTGCTTTCTAGGGTATAAGTATGTGTGTCCTCTTCTGGGTCCGCCTCCTCTTTATTTATAACATCCCGGGCCAAATCTAAGTCAATATGAAGTGAAACTCAGCAAACCCGCACAGACGCACGGGCCGTGCCTATGCGCACGGACTACCCGTCCGTCAAGTCAAACATTCAGTTTTTCTCTCGAATAGACGCACGGGCCATGCGTACACGCACGACCAGCCGTGCGTCAATGTGAACATCAATTCTTGCTGTCTTACTCACGCACGAGCCATGCCTATGCGCACAGGCTGTCCGTGCGTGGTCATTTCTCGCCCAGTTCTTCTGACTGCTTCTCGGTTCACTCCATACTTCGTGTAATCGCCCGATTCTTGACGGTCTTATACTGCAATACTCCGATTTGCCACAAAAGTGCTCCAAACATTATTATTTTCCTGCAAAACGAGCAAAGCGTAATATCTTTTCCACAATATGAGAACACGTCCCATTTTACTGAGTTAATGCATGTTTATCAACCCATTATAGCCAAAATCATGCCCAAAATACATGCAAAAATCACACTAAACAAAGAGTGTGGTACTTTTCATTGGTGTAAGAAGATTGTGGTAATCTTCATAGGTGGTGTTGTAAGAAGAGTGTGGTGCTCTTCAAGGTAAAGGTTATAATAGTTTTGTATCTATTAATAAATCTTTTTTCTTTTTCGAAATCCATTCCGGACATACCGGGGTGGTAGAAGATTAGGCCCTAGGTGGGTTGAACTTCTATAAATCATCATGTGTTGTTTATATTTCCGCATTTTTATTTTGGTCATCATTTTCATATTCGAAAAAGATGGCGAAAATCAAAAAATCGGGATAATCTATTCACCTCCTCCCCCCCTTCTAGATTATCGTAGCCACTTGGACTAACAAATATTACAAGTATCACTTTTTGGTAGAAGAGTATCACTTTTAAATAGAAAAGTATTACTTTCTATTTCTTATAGAATGGTTTCTGTTAATATAAAAATATTACAAGTATCATCAAATAGAAAGAAATACATCACTAGATAGATATTATGATGACCGCTTGGAGCCAATTTACTCGAAAACTTTTCACCATCTAGAATATTTCTTTTCAATTGAAAAATATTATTTCTCACCCGAAAAGGTATCACGTTTTATTAAAAAAAGTACTAATTTTTATTTCTTGTAGAATAATTCTTTTTAATAGAAACTATTACAAGTATTTTCTTTTTAGTTGAATAGTAACACTTTTCATCAAAAAAAGTATCATTTTTTAATAGAAAAGTATCACTTTCTATTGCTTGTAGAAGAAATTCTTTTAATTAAATTATGGAAGCTAACAATCAAAATTAATAGAGGTATCACAATACTTCAGATCCACATCCATATTAGTCGACTAAATCCACATACATGCAACTGGTCTATTTTATATTTGCTCTTTAAGGGATAGAAGAGATAACTGCTCCTCGATGGACAAATCCACATGACAAAATGTTCGACAAGAGAAAGGGATAAGAATGAGATCAACGACCCTGTATTCCATTGGAGATGGAGAATAACGTCTGGTGCTCTGATGCTCTACGGTATCTTGAAGAATAATATTCCAATCAACATTCTATAATGTATCATTTCGACGTTTTTGGTGCCGAAACATGAAAGCTATGATTTGAGGATACTTCTGCTTGTTGTGCAAGCCTGCAAGGTTCATCACTCTGGTTAACCTGAGTGGGAAGTAGTGCGATTAGTTGAAGAGTTCAACTTCAAGAACTCTCGTAAACAAAAAATTCTTTTTAATAGAAAATTATCACAAGTATCAAATTTGTGAGAAGGCCATGATTTATTTGTCCCTTTTTGGCTATTGAGACTCTGATACTCACAACCAACAATCACCAGCTTTCAAGAAACTAAACCAAGACAAACTACAAAAAATCATTCCAATAAATAGTCTTGCAAAAAAGCTAATTGTATTCAATAATGAGTCAATTCCATTCACCAGCTTTCAAGAAACACAACAAAGACCATTACCTTCCTCCACCATGTGCTCACTAGTAGGAGCTACACAAAGCATTTCATTTGTACTTTCTTCTTCACCACAATGAATAATAATTAAACCTATTAATCAACATTTGTAGTTGTTCCCTGTTGTGGGACTAGGATTCACCTCGTTATTTCCACTTGGTGCCAAGAATCTGCTTAGCCCATTTACAGTTCTGCTCCCGCTTGACGATGTTTGCTGCTCATTGTCTACAATATTGCCACTGGAAATTTTAACACAAACTCTAAATCACCCAAACAACATATGATATAAAGTTGCTGGAATTAACTAATAACTACTACTATAATATATTGGTATGCAGTGATGATATCTGATAATCTAGGTATTCATAAAGGGACAAAACTATTTTGTCCTGGAACAAGACCTAATTAACTAGAATTGAAATGGGCAATGATGGGTGGATTTTGACCAACAGAGGTAAAACTCAAGAAATTCTAATCAGTAGAAGTAGGGGCATATGGGTACAATACTTTTTTGTTTGAATACAACATAGGTAAGGAAATAAGATAATTTCTTCATACAATTTGCATAAATGACTATACAATTTACTAATTCAGCAATAAGCCACACCAAATTTTGATCGACCTCCATCATTGAATTGAACAAAAAGATAGTTAAATGCAACTTCTGTAGAAATTAGAAACAAATCAAACAATTGGCCAATTTTGAGTCGAATTTGATATGAGTGCAATTTAGCCACAACAAGATATAAAATCAATTATTAATAGTGATCAACAAACAAGAGGTCAGCTAATCATCTCATTTATTAACTTCGGCATAATATATAGCTCAAGTTCGTAAAAAAAATGATACAGAAATGCATCAGCAGGGGATGAGAATTAAAATTAGATATAGCATGAAAATTTCGATTTCTACGAGATACCGTGTGGTGGCAGAGGAGGTGCAACAGTGGTGGTGGGGGAGATGAGGGGAGAGAGAAAACAGGGAAGGGAGAGAACGGTGTGCTGAATAGAACGATATTTTTCTTTCTTTTTCTTTTTTTTTTTTTTTTGTCAGGGCTTGGGTATGGGTATGCTTTATTTAGCATAGAATCTAAAAGGGGTGCTTTAAATTTCCGTTTATGCTCCTAGTTTAATTTTTACAAACAAATAAGCACCTCACAAAGTTTAGATCGAACAATAAATTGACTAATATGTGAGACTTCAATATTTCAATCTCCAATGTGCATCCATAACAAGAAATGAAGGCTTTGATGTTTAAAAAGTAAATTAAAAATAAATTGACAAACTACAAGGGTAAAAATGTCCATATATGGTAAAGTGTCAAATTCGAATAATACAGGAGGCAAAGTATAACGAAAAATAGTTTTGTAGACAAAATATAAAATTGGGCATAGTTCGGAGGGTTAAGTGTTTTTATCCCTACCAACAAACTACTCCGAAAATTTTAAAAGTAACTCAAAAAGAACACGATACAATGTTGGGAGTCCCATATATAATATTCATAGATAACAACGAGACAAATTATCCCAAACTTTACATTGATAAAATGATTTATTCTTGGATTTTTAAAAGATTGGGCCGAGTTTAATTGATATTAATTTGTTTGTCTAGTTTTTCATAAAATATATGGCAAAAACTCATATAGGACCGTCTTACGGGTCTCAATCTGTAAGATGGATCCTATTTTGACCCGTGGATCCTGTTGACCAGGTCCGCGGGTCAACAACAGCTCCTTTTTTTTTTTTTGTTTTTTTTCTGTTTTTCTTCCTCAGTTAAAGTATCAGTTTTATGAGAAAATGTATCGGTTATTTTAGATAAAGTACCATATTTTTTAATATAGCCACAGATTATGATTACATTACATTGAAGGACAAATAAATATATCAGAATCAAAGTAACACCTTTATGAGTAAAAATATATGTTTTTTGAGACAAAATATAATGTTTTAAGAGTAAAAATATCTATTTTTTAAATAAAGTATTATATTTTTTAATAATAAATACAAAGAAAGATGAATAATAAATATGATAGAGTTAAAGTAATACTTTTATAACTAAAAGTATTTGTTTTTTGAGATAAAGTAACATATTTTTTAATATAGTCACAAATTATGAATATATTACAATAAATTTATATATATATATATAACATAGTTAAAGTAACACTTTTATATATCTATTTTCTGAGATAAAGTATCATGTTTTTTAATATAGTCACAAATTAGAAATGAAGGAAAGAATGAAAAATAAAAAATAAATATGATATAGTTAAAGTAACACTTTTATAAGTAAAAGTATCCGTTTGTTGAGATAAAGTATCAGATTTCTTAATACAGTTACAAACTAGGAACAAAAAAAGAGGAAAAATAAAAAATAAATATGATGTAGTTAAAGTAACACTTTTATAAGTATCCATTTATTGAAATAATGTATCATGTTTTTTTAATAGACTTGGGTTCGATTCTTAGCCTTTGCATTCAGAGGTATTTTTAATTTTTTTTTAATTACCAGGCGTATTTACGAATGGGTTTATATACATTGTTATACAAAAATTGCACAATAAGCACTAGTAGTAGTGTAGTGGTAGAACACCAGTGCGACCAATCAAGGTCGCGGGTTCAATTCCCCGGAGCATTGAAATGATATTTTTTTTTAAATAAGAGTTGGGCTTTAGGATCCGTAAGACAGTCCTACAAGAGACCTACTCAAAATATATATACAATTTTAGTAGAGAATATAATTTTTCTGTGATTAATCATTGAGAATCTTTTCAAAAGTTGTATTATTTTCTGAAGAATAATTAAAATACTTGTACCAGTATATTCTCGACTCGACTTAAATGTGTATTGTACTCCGATGGGACGAATTCTGTTGGATAATCTAGAATCGCTGATTTTATTCTCAAATTATCCCGAGCAATACTATCACTAAGGGCTACCGAATCAGAATATTGTTATTATTGCGAAGCCCCATTCAGTCTACCATTACTTAAAAAGTACAGCTGAGATTCACAAAACTAAAAAATCATTCAAACTCATAAGGTGAAAGTGTTCTATTATACAAATATAAACAAACAAAGACCAACTATACCTTTATTGGTATATACTCTCTACATCCCAAATAACTTACTTATAGCTTAATGACACTAACCAATTTTCCAATTAATTTCAAGGTGAACCGAGCTGAGCCAAGCTGACCACTTGCATTTCCAGTATCCCTCATCTTCTCCATTTCTGTCATAATAAATTACCCATCTTTCTGCTCTCTCTATATATTTCAACCATTACAAATATATATATATATTATCCTCATCTCTTCCACACATTCATGGCAGTCAACTCGAGTAAGTTTTAATCTGATACGACCACTCCAATGAGTCGAAAAGCCAACGGCTAAAGCAACGTTAGACACATTAGGCATACACGTAACGCCAGGTCAGCTCTCGTCAAGCACAATGTCAGCAGGATCTCCGATCCACGGCTTCCCCTCCCGCCACCTAAACTTAATCCTCAACTTCCCATTCGCATCAACGCCTACTATTTCGCCTTTACTCGCATGAGTCTCCATACCCCATCCCCACCGAGGGGTCACCAATCCGTCTTTGATCCGCACCTTATCCCCGACTTTAAACGGTCTCACCCTTTCCATCTCCCATGCTTTACAAAGCCATAGCCGATCAAAAAAGCAGAACGCCACCCAAAGATCGTCGTCTTCTACGCGGTGCACCACTCCAACACTCGAATGGCAAACGTCTCCCCACTGATGAGTCGGATTGGATACATTCCGCTTAACCCTAACCCAGTCGTTGACGCGAAGTTCTCTTTCTTCGACAATTTCCACCTCAGAAGGATCGAGCACCCAAGCTTTCGAGCCGGCAGGTGTATATATTCTCAGCTTTCCGTCGGCGTCAATTGCCGATATCGTCCCTACACTTGCATGGTTGTGTCCCGACCACCCAAACCTCGGTTGTTTGATGGAGTATTTAACTTTGACACGCTGCCCTACTATGAATTTATCTACTCGTTCAAGATTGGCAGTATTCCCCACCCATAGTTCTTGCTCTCCGCAAAACCCGACAAAAACATTTCCGTCCCATTCGTTCTTTTCGTATCCGATACCTTGTACAACACCTACGCTACCAG
Source organism: Rehmannia glutinosa (assembly GCA_016081115.2). Taxonomy (NCBI): domain Eukaryota; kingdom Viridiplantae; phylum Streptophyta; class Magnoliopsida; order Lamiales; family Orobanchaceae; genus Rehmannia; species Rehmannia glutinosa. The sequence continues at coordinate 59,245,414 of CM071937.1, read as the reverse complement.
GCGAAATGGATTTCCAACTACTCGAGTTATTTCTTAATTTGACCCATTCTCCCACTTCGTACATTTGCTCGACTTCTAAATCGGCAGGATCCCCTCTCCACAACCCTTGTAAGCCGTAGAACGCAAGTCTCACCTCACCATCGGCATTGACGCTAACAATAACACCTCGTGAATCAGGCTGAGCACCTCTCCAGCCCCATCTTGGCTCGACTAGTCCATTCCGAAACTTTATATACTGGCCAACTTTAAATCCAGGGACCTTTTCGACATCACCATAATGAGTAATCCATCTTCCCTTGCGAAAACAGCAAGCTAGTTCTAAATAACCAGTGTCCTGTACACTATGCACAATCGCTAGGCCTTCTTTCCCTATGCTGTTCCAATCATAACTTGGTCTCGTACCCAGACTCTGTTTTGACCGCACCCAGTCACCTACTTCAAAACCTGGAAGCCTCTCTGCATCCCCAGGAGAAACTTTCCATAAACTATGTCTTCCAGCAACTTTGACCTAAAAATAGGCAATTTGGAAGTCAGACTTATCAGAAGGCAGAACGCCCTTGAAACATGTATAAAAAAATTGTAGACTCCTGATAAAACACGGGAAAAGGGAGGATAAAATAAAAACAAGGGATAATTACACACAAAAAAAAGCCTTGAGGTTCGGGCTGATTACAAAAAACTCCAGAAGTTTTGAAAATTACAAAAAACCCTTTAACGTTTGATCCCATCTTACATTTTCCCCCTTCAAAAGAAAAAGAACATTTCAAACCCCCCCCCCCCCCGATATTTATAAAAATATTATAGTTATCCCCTTAAATTTAAGACATAATCAAACATGATGGGGCTTTTTGTAATTTTGAAACATCATTATCATTATCAACTGCACCTTATCCCACTGTGTGGCATGAAGTTTATAGTGTCAATTAATTTTCTAAAATTAGTTAACACTATAAATTCATGCAAAAAGTAAAGTGTTACGCCGGCTACCCTTCCTGACGCAACCTTCATACGAAGGATAAATGAGATGAAATTCCAAAACCATCATCATCGCAGGTTTTCCACTTGCATGGAAAATATCATCATAGGTTTTGTAATTTTGAAACATCTCTAGATTTTTTTTGTAATTAGCCCAAACTTCAGGGTTTTTTTAACAATTATCCGTAAAAAAAATTCAATACTTTCTATTAAATAAGGTTTTATTTCATATTTTCTCTTTTGTCTTAAAATGGTCTGTCCAGGAGGCAACTCTTAGGATCATTATTAAGGAAGCTTTAAGGCCTCGACCCAATGTAAGATAGAGAAGATCAGAATAAGCTTACATTTAAAGCACCATCCATGTCGATCCTCACAATTTTTCCAACAGATGCTGGTGTCTCATTTGACCATCCAAGCCGAGGCTGAGTGACGGATGGAATAACATGAATCTCTTGTCCCAATTCAAAAGGAGGTACCTTCTCAACATCTGTCACCGAACAGCGGAAAAGTTTGCCCCGGAAACAAAATGCTACTCCCATATCACCATCCTCTTCTAGACTGTGGATAATTCCTATACTGTTTCTTGTGACATCCTCCCAACCATATATTGGGGAGGGAACAGAAGCTTTTACTCTAACCCAATCCCCTACCTGTGCAGTTTGCAAAATAATGAGGCAGTGAAAACAAATAGTCATGCAGTGCAATTCGCATCTTAAAGCGAACATTAATTAACTTACACGGGTATTACCTTGAAATCTTCCACCTTTTCCATGTCAGAAGGATCAGCCTGCCATGCAATAGGCCGATTCGGAATTTCAATTATCAAAAGACCATCATTCTCTATCTCACTGATTCTTCCAACACTATGATGTGTTTCGCCTCCCCAAGCATATCGAGGCTCAGCAACAGAACGCTTTACACAAACCCGATCACCAATCTTTAAAAAGAAAAGAAACCACAAAAATATTTCAGGAAAGACCAAGAGGGAAAAGAAAGGAAAAATAAGGAATAAATTATTTCACAAATTCTACACATTCATTCCCTTACCCTAAAGGGCTCCACGTGTTCAACCTCTTCAGGTTCACAATGCCATGGAGCAGGAAGATAGCTTAGTTCCAATAGTAGACTATTATCTGGTCTAATACAGTACACCACACCAATGCTTCCTGGGGTCACAGATCCCAGTCCATGTTTAGCTGTAGTCAATGTGGGGCGTATACGAACCCAGTCTCCAACCTTATATTCTTCAACTCTTTCCATTTCTGCAGGATCTGCTTTCCATCCTCTTGATGCTCCAGGAAAACCAACGCGCAAGATTCCATCATCATCCACACACAGAACTGTTCCAATGCTGTCACGCGACTGACCGCGCCAGCCAAATCTGCATTAGCAGAAAATGTATTACTGCACGGTATGTGAATATTAAGGATATTCATAAGAAGATTGGTACTTATAGTAACAGGCATTCTTTACTAGTGAATATTAAGGATAACCATAGGTAGCTTGAACATATCTTCGAACATGTACTCTTTTGCAAAGGGCCATACTAAAGGCGAGCAGAGTGAAAAATAAGAATTTCAAGCGACACGAAAAACACGTGGGACCAATGAAATACACATATTAAAAAATTCATCTTCCATGTAATTTATTTTATAAAGGACAAATCTTGGCGTCTTAAAAGCATAGACCAAGCAGATTTACAGTATTTAATGTCTTAGGCAGCCAAAACAGCAATGCCTTTGATGTCACTTTTCTGGACGCAGCAGTGCTCTTTGCCTGACTTAACGCACCTTTAAAATACTCTGGAAAATTGGGTTATATGGTCTCCTTGTTGACTTCTAAACATTGTCAAAGAACTACGTGTTATAAGAATGAAATATTCACTATTAACATCTAACCTAAAATTATAAACTAAAAGACAAGAAAGTAGATCTTAATGCACCACCCAGTCCAATATCGCTTAAATTTTGTAAGTGCTGGCACCACATTGATCTGTAAGAGAAGGAAGGATGAAAGAAAAGAATAACAAAACTACTAACCACAAGGCACAGAACCACAATGTAATATAAAGAACTACAAGATATGCCAAAAAAAAAAAAAAAAACAGGAGTTCCGAAACCCATCGCATTGACAGTATAAGTACAAGAGAATACACAATAGTAAAGCTTACAATTCATGAATTGACAAGTATACCTAAAATGTTATGGCCATGTCAGGAAACTCATACCTTGGCTCTAAGACATCAGATTTAAGTTGAACATGCTGCCCTCTGTCAAGTGGAATCACTTTTATGACTTCATTTACTAGTACTTGAACTGGAGCTTCTCCAGAACAAAACGATACAATGAGATTGTCATTGTCAGGGACACTTTGCACAAAACCAACACTCTTATATGTTGCACCTTGCCACCCATAAGTTGGCTCCTTAATACTTCTTCTGTACTTCACCCAGTCGCCAACTTGATACCTGCACAGCATTTGACAACATGAAAGTCCTCATACACAGTTAGTACATTAGAGAAGTTGAGCAAAGAAATTTCAAGAAATTCAGTGAAAACAAAAAAGAGAGAATATTGCTGTTCACGCACATTGTAGGAGACAAATGAACTCCCTTCTCCACCAGTGCCTCCATTAAATCTTCAGAAATCCATTCCCGTGGAAGAGCCTCCAAGAAGTGCCGTAATGTCTTACCACTGTAAAGTATAATGACATTTCCTAATCATATTTGGCAGCATAGATGGAAATAGCATAACGCTTGCACATGTAACAACAAAGTGACCTAATTTAAATGGGCTTGACAGTATAAGATAATAAAAAATAAATGCAGTTATCAGACACTAGCCTGTGATTCCTAACATCAACGGCAGCATTGGGATATCTAAGCATAACTCGGATCCACTCCAAATTTTCACGTATCATCTTTGCTGTATCAGCTGCTATATGAAAAGCATTGTCACCATCATCATCCTGAAGATATGTGAGACAAAAACTGCATATGAGTCAAATGTAGAAAATAATATATTTTTAGTGGTATGGGATTAACAAAATTGTAAAACGTAGTTAGGACAAGACACATGAATGAATCCATGTACTTTAACACTGACAAAATCAGCATTCAGCGAGAACCAACTCCTCAAAAGCTTTAAAGTATGTGCAACCATCTTTCGGAAAAAAATCCTGGAACATCAAGTTAGCATCACAATACATGTTGAAAAAGACTTCCAGTCAGAGTAGAGTGGGTATAAGTTATATCAGAGGAGTTTAAAGCTTGAGTTTGGTAATCAATTCAACTCACAAAATACTAACTAGAGATTTTTACCCAAGCATCAATGGATCTTCTTAAACATGTCTATGAATCTAAATATTCAGAAGTTCCAGTTTATTATCCCGCAATCAGGATTTTAGATTAGATCATCTCTGCATTTGTTAAGATGTTTTTGCATATTGAAATAGCAGAATATCTTTGCAAATACTTTGCACATACTAAGTCATATGCCCAATATTATGATGAAAGAGACTCGACGTTCAGCAACAGACCTGCATATTGCAATTTGCCCCAGCTGATAGAAGCAATTCAACACAAGATTTTGCACCTCTAGCCAATGCCACGTGGAGAGGTATGGTATTCTGCACATTCCTGATGTTTACATCAACGCCAGCGTCCAATATGATCTACAAAAAGAAAATTGGGAATAAAAATCTATGTTATACAAAATTGTCCAAAGAAAAAAGTTCATCATTTGAAACTCAGGCATTGAACTTGAATGATATTTGAATGTAGTTTTAACTGCAGCTAGAACAGCCAGGCACACATTAAGTAGTCATTTAGTCTACCTTGACTAACTCAACATCATTAGCCATAGCAGCAGTATGCAAAGCAGTTTGAGCATGTTGGGTGTCTTGAGCTGTTGGATCTGCTCCGGCAGCTAGCAGTATCCTTACCAGTTCTCTACCCTCTAAATGATTATACAAATCAGAAAGGTCAAATATCAGAACAGAACATTCTAGATGGAAAAATATACTTAGTTTGGAAAACCAATTAGCATGAACTGAAAGTATGACCAAACTTCTACCAGATTCATGATCTTTTTTTGAGACAGCTGCCATGCACAAAGCTGTTCCCACTTGGCTCTGAATATCTATAGCTTCAGCAATATCTTCCTTAGATGCAAGCTCCGCCCATCTTTTGACAACAGCTACATTCCACGTCATTATACACAAATGCAGTGGCCTGCCAAATGAAAAGCATTAGCATGTGCCAATCCATGGGAACTACCACAGTTAAGAAAAGAAAAAGATGCTTCACGTCTTATAAATTACAATATAACCAACGTATCAACATCATAAGGTGATAGCTATTAGCATGTATAACAGAAAGTACTGCTGAAGAGTCAAACATGTAGATCCAATGGATCGTTCAATGGATCTAAGTTAACTTTCAAGGTCGATCACAAATAACATAGAATAACACTGGATGGACCACTTTGTGGCCTGCATAACAGGTATTACCTTTAATCATACAAGAGATGTAGTAAGTTAATGTGCATCTCTTATGGCAAGCTTGTAACCACATACAAATAATATTTGGATCTAGCCTTACATACAATATTTGGATCTCACCTCTATTCTGCAACTCTGTGGCCTGGCTTTTGTTCAGCAGGCCACAATATTCATTTCCAAAATGAGGTAGGCAGGTAGCTACTTGTAAGTTGTTATAAGCAGTTAATCTCAATCTTACCTCTATTTGTTGCAAACCTATAATTATGTTACCTAGTGAGAAGTATTGTCAACTAGAGAGTCTATCAAAGGAGATTCTTTAGAAGAAATATGGGCTTCTGGCATTACTTTTTTCATGTAGAATCATAAAGAGTGTGATATATTTTCCTTCACAAACATTCTAACAAATTAAAAAGAAAAAAAGAAGAAACTGTATCTACTTTTCCTTTTGTGGTATGAGAAGGAAAGCATTTCATTAGACTTTCAGTCTCCTGGAACATACGGGATTGACCAAGGAATCGTCTCCAGCTACTACAGGATGTATTTACACTTACGTCAAATGTTTCGAGTTCAGGATTCTCATAGATCTACAGCCTCCATTTTCCAATATGACAATAGCACAGTCAGTGTATTTCTTCGCAACAGCTCTGTGAAGCACTGATTCACCTTCATCATCAACTGCATTTGGATCAGCACCCGCTAGTAACAACTCCTATTGTCAATCAAAAAATATGAATAGTCAATAAATATTGGAAAAAAAATCAAAGCAAAAATTAAACATAAGATATGTTTTTTTATGCAGTATTGATGGAGTTGAAGTGATGTAGTTGAATCAGGCATCCTGCTTTATGTTTCCAAGTGTTTATAATATTTACAACACCTACGAAAACTTAAAAAAGGCTCGATACATACTCGCATGCAATCTGGTTGGCCATGGTAGGCACAGACATGAGCAACTGATGGTCCAAGGCCTTCCCTTAACCTGGACCTGACATTAGCATTGCGTTTGATGAGTGCACGTACACATTCAGGTGATCCAGCTGCCAGAGCAAAAACAAGAGGAGGATCGCCGTCCTTGTCAAGGATATCAACATTGGCCTCTTTGCAATCCAAAATAGCTTCAACAAGTTCAACGCTGCCCCGTCTACAAGCCAGGTGGAGAGCAGTTTGGCCGTCCGGATTTTGTGCTTCTAGTAGAGAGTGTAATAAACCTTGACCATGTCCAGAAGCAGTCTTACCTTGGCCATGTCCAGAAGCAGTCTTTGCAAGCAACTCTCTGCATGAACAAGGTAATGAATGTATGTATTAAAGACAAGAGCTTACCTCAGCTGCATAACAAATGTCTAATATAAAGATGCCTCACCGAACTGCATTTAAATTGCCTTCAGAGACAAGTCGGTGTAAGAATTTAGGATCTGCTAGCGGAATTTCCAGCTCAGCTGCTGGAGATGGAGCCATTCCATTTATTACAGGGCTCACAGGTAAGTCACTGTTTATAAGATGGAGACGAAAATGGACACTGACGCTCATCAAACAGGTAATCAAGTACTAGATACAGGATTATTCTATAAAACAAACACCAAACATGTGGGGGTGCAATGCCACTTTGCAAAACACAGAGATATATGAACTTTAAATTCATAAAACAATAATATATTATTCAGCTTCTTACTTGTCTGGGCTTGTGGGAGGGCTCCTAGGAATTTCTTGCAAGTGTCGAAGAAATATTGCTAACATTGAATGAAAAGTAGGCCTTTTGGATGCTTTGAACTGCAGGCAGTCACCAATCATCTTCCACAATTCTCTAGGTATTCCAACACCGACTACACTTGCATATTGAGGAGGCTGTTTTTTAGTTTTGACAACAGACTGATAGATTTCTTCAACACTTAGGCCAGCCCACCTGCATAAAAGAAACCCACTAGGTTTTCCCAACATTCTACTTCAAGAACACAAGAGAGAAAAGTAACAATGTTATCCAGGATAAAATCAATAAAAATAATCTCACATACGGGATAGATCCTGTGCACATTTCTACCAATGTACAACCAAAGCTCCAGGCATCAGACTCTGAAGATATGCCAATAGCATCATCCCAAAAAAGATGTAGCGACTTTTTTACCGGTTCCCATGCTTCTGGGGCAGTATAATTTGGGCAGAGCATTGTACAATCCATACACGAATGAATCTTTGAGGACTCACACTCTTTTCTAGCTTTTCTGCAATCAGGCTTCTTTAAAATTGCTGGAAGCCCATAATCGGAGACCACTGCATGACCATTTTCATCCAAGAGAAGGTTGGATGGTTTGATATTCATACAAACAACGCCAGCTGCATGAAGTTCAGCAACCCCACGCGCAATATCTGCTCCATATCTACATTCAGATTTATATGATAGATCAAGATAAGGAAAGTTCTGAGTCTAAACCTACCAGAATTCGCAAAAAATAAATTGAAAATCAAAAACAAGATTACAATCCTAAAAGCTATTTTTTGAGCAACATTAAGTACTATGAAGCTAGCCGCAAAATCTTCGATTACTACAGAGAATATCCATTTGACTTAACCACCAATTTGCTGTGAGACTGTGACAGATAACAGAATAGCACATTGGTTGCAAGAACGTGGATACTTTGGATCACAAAATATTATGTTGTTGCGTTTATTGTTAGATGTTCCTACTGAGGTTTATAATTTTTGCAGCAGTTATTGTAGTGGAATGATTTGAAGCCGAGGGAAACACCACGATATCACCTATTTAAGAAGCTACACTTGACTCAGTTCCGTAAGAAATATAATTTATACAACTGAGGCTAGTTCCAGGATCAAACTTGCAATTCATATTATAGGAAGTATTTCCCAAAAAACTATACTATGATACTTATGTTTCTCATATTGTCAATTAACATCAATCTAAGGTTGCAGAGGAGATTTCAAGACAACACATAACAAAAATTTAAAACTATTTGACAGCCCTCCTTGATTTAATTATTAAGTGTTTCCCTGCACATACACATACATATTTCAGAACTTGGTAAACTTGCAGGACAGTGTTTGGACTTGAAACTGTACTGCTTCAAAGTGAAGTGCAGCCCCGGGATCATGTATAATACATCTCCGCAACTATCAGGTGCATGCATTTCCGGAAACAGGAAAAGTCACGATTTAAGCAACTTCTCTTGCTGTGTATGTAAAGGTCTCGGTAAGTAGAAACACGATTGCAACCAATCACCCACATTTATCTCCATAGGCATTTAAACTCTGTAACTCGCTGAAGGATAGATTTTATTTGATATTATGGCTTGTTCCCGTAATATGGACTCCACCACAGAAGTTGGCAGAACAGGTGATTCAAAGTGTATATTCATTTGCCTTATTAGTTTTCCAGGTGGGTTGGGGAGAATTAATCGTCGTTAACTCAATGAGAAAACAGTGAAACAGAACAGCAGATCCTAGGCAAAACAAAAATCATACAAACCAGTTATTAGACAATCAAGCAGCCTCTTCTAACTGCAACTCACATTATCAACAACCATGGTTGAGAAACAGACCACAAGGAAAAGGAGAAACTTAAATGGCTTCTGAAATAGTTCATTGCCTAAAGGCTAAACAAGAATCTTCATATATAGTTCAAAAACCCCAGTATAAAGAGATATCAATCACTGCAATGTGCACAACTGTGATATGGCAACAAATCTAACGCGGCTTGTATGCAAGGAGCATGATTAGTTGGCAGAGTACCCACCACAGGCTGGCACATTAAATGTCTTATTTTTTATTCATTTAGTTACGAGGTTGTGGTGTAGCTAAAATGTGCCTCTTCTGCAAGCATCTTCTATATCTACCCCAAGTTTTCTTGCAAAATAAAGGTTCAGTAGGTAATCTCCAATATAGGAAACATCAAGTAATCATAGTTTTACGGGTTACATAACCAAATACTTAATTAGTAAAACAATAAATCGGGCATCAAAAATACATTAAACAACGCATGACATATCCTTATCCAAAATCAGCCCCAAAAATCGGCAGGGGTCCGAACTCTTATCTCTTTTCACAAGAAAAAAAAAAACTAAAAACATAGCAAAAGGAAATAGAGCAAGAGAGATAAATTAGTTGTCACTTGTCTGTTGTCAAGATTATAACCAACAAGTTTTTCATTTGTATTTTGGTTATTAACTACACCCTTCATCCACAGCTGAGTGCTCCTGACCTTTTCAATCAAAAGTTTTTTCAGCATGATGTTTTTATTAAATTAGTTGATCTTTAGACAAATAGTACTATCCAACCAATTTGTAGCTTCCAACCAGAATGCACTCTCTGTCTCTCCCCACCCCCCTCCTCTCTCTCTCAATCTCTCTCTCTCACACACACACATTAATAATATATACATTTACTTTAACAGTGGTGTATAAAAGTGGTTGTATATATATATATATATATATATATATATATATATATATATATATATATATATGAGTGTGTATGTGTGTAATATGCGTCATAAAAAGCTCCGTTTGACAGCAAATGTGTGTAATATGCGTCATAAAAAGCTCCGTTTGACAGCAAAAAAGTCAAACAATTACTAAATCGTTGTAGGGGGTACAAATATTTTTTGAGAGGGGGTAAACATATTTTTCGAGAGGTGGGTTAATATAAAAGACCATGATCCTAATTCTTGCAAAGTTGCATAAATTAAGGTATCATCTTGTCTACAAGAGGATATAGATTTGAGTGTAAGGAAAGGAGTTTGACAAATGAGGATAGCCAGCACATGTTTTAACAGGCGAATCGTTAGAAAACTTAAATTTGCTGACCTAGTTAAAGTAGGAAACAAATTACATATTCATTGTAGGCTACGTCATCGAGCGAACAAATCCTCACTTAACATAATTAATGATTCTCTTCTTATTCTTAAACACACAACATTAGATATCTTTTCCGCAATCGGTGTAATCTGTCATCTAGCAAAAAGATGTAGGCCCATGTTTCCCTAGAGGTTGGTCTGCAGTGCAAGCAAACTGTCATACAATCATTGAACAAGAGCAACCACTACATAAAAAGTAAATGGACCAGTATTACTCGCTTTTACAATTCTGAGAGGCCCATTCAGCAAGCAAAGGTTCATCCTTGCTTACCGGAACCCGACAAACATTGAATTCATGCACCAAAATTAAGATAAAACTTGGAATGCCATAAAAATGAGCAATAATTATAACTTTGCACTTTTCAATTTCCATTTCCATTTCCATGTCCCATTGCATTGATACCAAATACGACCAACCACAAAAAAAACACTGTTCTTAACGTTGGAGCTGCAGATTCGCATTTATGTCTATCTCAAATCATTTTGAGAACCTAATAAAGCAACAAAACTAAATCACCGGTTCAGCAACTGCACAAGCATAAACAACAAAGCACGAAATCCTACTATAGCGCATGCATTAAAAGGTAAAGGGGTTGAAAAAAAAACCTGAGGATCTGCTCGAGAGTGAGACGTCCTTCATTCCGCTGCATTGCGGTCTGTACAGACCCATGACACCTATCCATCACCAAACAAAGGCTACTCTCCATCTGCTCGAGAGTGAGACGTCCTTCATTCCGCTGCTAAAGTTCAGACCCACACCTATCCATCACCAAACAAAGGCCACTCTCCATCTAGTGCTAGTGGCTCCATGGAAAGTGCAAACATTCCGGCACCACATTGATTTCCTCCTTAACTCCTCCAGCTGTCCTTGCATCCACACCACATCCGTCTCCTCCCCAATCGCCACCTTCTTAACCGCCATCTTATGCTTACATCCTCGACCCGACACAACAGCCGCCCACATCTCCACACCGGCCCTCCGACTACTCCCTTCTCCTATCCTCTTCGCCATTTTCACCTCCTTATGCACCCCCAACTCTATCCTCCCACCTTTGAAACCATCATCCACTCTTCTACTCCCATTGTTATAAACACAATTACTACCAGCACTAGTACTGTTGACATTATTATTATTACTTCCACAACAAATGTTATAAGTAGTACTAAAAGTTCTGTCATCTTGACCTGCTTCACTAATATCATCATCGTCTTCCTCATCATCCTCATCCTCATCCTCGCCTCCCTGGATCAACGACATGATGGCGTAGTTCTTTTTCAAGGCGGAAACTGAGTTTCCTACGGTGGAGACATGGCGGCAGCGGGGGCAGGATAGAGAGGAATCTGGTGAGGCGGAGAACATCTTGGAGAGGCACTCGCGGCAGAAGCCATGGCCGCATTGGAGGAGAAGAGGGCACCGCTCCTCCTCGTTGTACTTGTTCTGGCACACCGAACAACACGGCACCCTCATATTTACTCAGATTTCCCCCCTTTTTTTCCTTCTTCTGGGCCGATTGAGTTCCAATCGAGGTAGTGAACTAAAGGGTTGAAAATTCTGGGATTAGGAAATGGTAGACGGAGAAAATCGTAGATCCATAGAAAAGGGTTTTAGAGAGAGAAAGTGAGGAAGGGGTTGGAGGGGTGAGGTGGGGGAAGGTGAGCTCAGAAGAGAAATGGGAAAGCTTGATTGAGGGGTTTTGCCGTTGTTTTTCAGACTATGGCCTTTTTTCTCTCTTTCTTGGTTTTCCCTTTTTTTATTTTTTTAAATTTTAATTAGACATGACATTCAATTGCATTTCAATAGGTAAAACCTTTTCTTTTTTCATGAAAGTTTCTTCAATTTTTCAATCCAATCAAAGGTTTCTTCATTTGGGTCCATTTTTTTAACTCTATAAATCTGGATTAAATTATATGTATATTAGAATTATAATTTAATTAGGGTGTATATGAATTGAGTGGAAGATAACATATTTGTTTGAAAAAAATTCTAATAGAGTTTGCTTTTAATTGGTAATTGGATCAAATATGAACAGGGATTAATTGATTAGACATGAATCGATCGAAAAATTTGATGCTTTTTATTAATTGTCATTTTTTACTAATCTAATGGAGTTTGAGCCGAGTTTATATCTTTGTGAAAAGAAATGTATATTTTAGTTTGTAAGTTAAGGAATTAAACTAACTTTTAGCAATCAATCTTAGTAATATAAGTGTCAGATTTATTAGTTTATTAAAGAGTTTTGCATTTAAAACTGAGATTTTAGAGGGGTGAAATTTAAATTTGTGCAACTTATTGATTTAGATAAGGATAATAAACAGACATGATCCCCAATAATGAATTCGGCTGACTTATTTTGAATGGTTTCAATCAGAGCCGATCTTATCAATTTTTTGGCCTGAGTCGAACTTTAAAATTGGGCCCCTTTTTAAATACAAAATTAAAGATAACGTAAAACAATAAAAATAATAATGTGTAAGATATAAAAGAATTCTATTAAAAAATATGACATCTCCCTCAAAAAAAATGACATCCATGTTAAAAAATATAAATAATTATTTAAATATAACTCGCCTTACAGTTTTGTCTGCAAAAATAATAACAAACTAAGTATAACCAAGTTGTGCAATATATTTTTCAAAAAAAAAAGTTGTGCAATATATTTTTATTTTTTTTTTGTCTTTTTAATTTGATAAAACTTAATTTAGGGTCTTAGAAAAAATTAAATGTGATAGTTTTCAGGTTTAATTTTTCTTAAATCACAAAATAAAAAAATAGAAAAATTGCATCGAATAGGATTCGAACATGCGTTGGTTAACATTTCCCAATTTCAAGGCACACAGGGTAACCACTAGGCTAGAGTTCGTTTTTGATCAACATATTATTCATTCGCTATATAACCCTAAATACAAGTGTTGGACCTCTATCGCTACCCAGATTGACGTCTGTCCCCAAAAACCAACACAAGTCTTTTCTAACGCGCTTTGTCCTCACTCACGCGCACTTTGGAAAACTTCCCAGGGGGTCACCCATCTCATGTCTATGACAGGCCAAGCACGTTTAACCTCAGAGTTTCTATGTAATGGGCACCAGAAAAGAAGATGCATATGTTGGTATGGGTAGTCCAAATCTAATCCTTTAAGCTCTCCTTTAACTGTGCAATCCAGCGCTCACGAGTTCGAATCGCGGGCGCGCCGCGCCTCTTTTAAAGCCCATTGCAAGCGAGGATCTTTCGACCAAAGCCCAACAATCCCCTCCCAAAGACTGCGCCAAAGATCTCGGCTCGGTGCTTGGCAACCTCACGCCCGCCAAACTTCCTCGATTCTAACGTCAACTTCTTCAGCGTCGCGTCACACGCCGACCTCTCGATTCGGCCATCCAAAGAACCTACACCTTGATTTCGGCCCGTTTACCTCGGTTTCGGCCACCGACAACCTACCCTTGATTTTGGTTCGTTTACCTCATTGCGCCAAAGATCTCGTTCCACCGCTCCGGCAACCTTCACTGCAGCGTGCTTCCAAGGGAATTCGAACTCGTGACCTGCTCTGATACCAGTTGTTGGACCTCTAGCGCTACCCGGATTGACGATTGTCCCCACAAACCAACACGAGTCTTTTCTAACGCGTTTTGTCCTCACTCACGCGCACCCTGGAAAACTTCCCAGGGGGTCACCCATCTCATGTCTACTCCAGGCCAAGCACGCTTAACCTCAGAGTTTCTATGTAATGGGCACCAAAAAAAAAGATGCATCTGTTGGTATGGGTAGTCCAAATCTAATCCTTTAAGCTCTCCTTTAACTGTGCAATCCAGCGCTCACGAGTTCAAATCGCGGGCCGCGCCTCGCGCCTCTTTTAAAGCCCATTGCAGGCAGGATGCTGGACCAAAGCCCAACAACAAGGTATACAAAAAATATGGTCCCCTAGATTTTGTATTTTTTTCGGGGCCCGAGTCGACCGACTCCTCCGACTTATATGAGGAGCGGCCCTGGTTTCAATCCCTTTTTTCCATTACAAAGGGATTGTAGGGATAGGGTATCGAATCCTTAACCAATAGTTTAAGAACCAACTAGGATGCCACAGGGGTCTTGGTAGCAGGTCGGGTACCCATTTATTTAAGGGTATCAATACCGGAACTTTATAACATTAATACCATCCCAAACCCGCCCAAAATATTACACTTATTACCCGTACTCATCTCAAATACATTTTCTGATACCCGCATACTATTTTTACCCATCCAAAACTCATTTATCTCATATAAAATTTATAATTATATGAATATTGAAATGACTATTTAAATGAGCACCCTTAGTTATTATATAAGAAAATTAAATTCTTAACAATAAGTAACCATTTATCATGTTAAATTTGCTAGTCAGTACGGATTTCTATCATTTACCAACTAAATCAAAAATAAAAATAAATACAAATGAAAATCCATATTGGGCTTTCAAATATAATTGTCTCATGCCAAGTGAAATGGGTGAAGGTTACTTATTAATTATTAGATGGAAGGTTATAATCAATATATATATATATATATATATATCAATATGCATTTATATCTTTAACGGGTTCGGGTAGTGGGTACCTTAAGGGTAAATCCATACCCTACCCATTTATTGACGATAGGCCCTCAAGGCCAAGGCCCAAACTACACAACAAAAGCTAGCTCATGAGTAGAGGTTTAACCCTAACTTTAAATACCAATCCAGGATTGCTTGTGGATACGATGTCCGATCGTATCATTGTCGTCTTCTTGACAAGCCAGACAATCGCGGATGTCTCTCACTCCAGACTCTTCTTGGCACCAGATAGCCCTTTTTCCATTGCAATTTCACTCCAGTCCTTATCAAGCACTAAGTAGCCTTTTCCCGCAGCACACCAGCTTTTAAAAGAAAGCACCAATGATAAGACCCTAACTACACCAGAAAATCTAATTCATGAGTGGAGGTTTGATGCGTGTATAGAGAGAGGAACGTAGGGAGAGGATAGGGGTAAGACGTGAGGAAAAAAGATTAAAAAAAAATTAAGTATCACTTCTTATGAAAAATATTACTTCAAATAAAAAAAAGTATCACAATTAGACTTGAAAAAAATTACTTTTTATTAAAATAAAGTATCGTTTCTTATGAAAAGTATCACTTTTTATTAAAAAAAATATCACTTCTTATGGAACAAAATATCACTTTTTAAGAAAACAAATATCACTTTTTATTTTTGAAAAAACAATTTTTTTAAAAGAAAGTATCACTTGGTTTGAAGAAAATACTCCAATTTCTTCAGCTCATCGCATCTCAATATGGAAGAAGTACAAAAGCTGGCTCTTAGGTATAACATTTTAATGAATTTTTCGTAACATTTTTTAATGCATATTTTCTATCTTCACTTTATGTTATGTTATTATTTCTAGTAGTTTTCGGTTTTGCTCTGTTACTTTCTTTTTTATTTTTTTTATTTTTGTAGTAAAAAAGAGATTGACAATTTGGTTTATAATATGATTCGAATGACAATATTATGTGAACTTTTTGTGTGTGTGTGTGTGTGACTGGGCTTGTTGAAACATTAATATTTGGAGAATTTTTTATTTTCTTAAAATTCCTTCTCTAATGCTAGATATTATTAGGGAGAAATAAGCTAAATCATAACCACTAACCACACAATGTTAGATTCTTAGGCTGCTTGAACTTGTCTGCTTGATTAGTAGTTTATGGAAAGGACTGTAATGCGTCCATTCAGCTAAAAGTTTACAGCTATTGTGCTTGCTCTTTCCACATGTTTTTATGAATCTGTTAGTATTTTAGGTACTTTTTTGTGTTAGATAGAACTTTAACATGTAATATAGCTTGTTTTGTTGCAGAACAAGTAGGTTGTTACTCAATTAAAGAATCATATCATTCCTCACATTCTGTGAATGATTATCAAGCCAAGCTGAAAAATACTTGAGATGTATTTATGTATTTCCTTCACATAAATATGACTATTGGATATTGCGCTTATGTTTATTTCATCTTTTACAGTTACTTTATGCCAAACCTCACAATAGGTGCTCTGGTTATTGAGAGCCCGAGAAAACATACAGAGTAAACACTTCATTCTTCCTCAAATACGATGTTGAATCATCAAGCATTTGTGTTTTAGGTTGTTTTATTTGGTAATGATACAACTTCCTTCTGTTGCTTTTCAGGACAAGACATGTGTGACCTATGAACCAATTTATAGTGATAGACAAGCAAGGTAGACTAGTTTCCCATACCTATGCAAGTTTAGGATCAATATTTGTTGTGCTAGAAGTTCCATAATGTAATTGTTACAGGTTTTCTTAAAGATTGATGATACTAAATGAAAAATATTTGGAATTTCTCTTGAAACTATGATTCTTCTATTTCATGTTCTTGCAATAAATAGAAACATCTCCCAGAAAGTTAGTATATATCTATTCTATAAATTAGAAAGACAAAAGTCTGCAATTCTAATCATGCAATGCTCTCTTTTTCCAGATTTCTAATTTGTTTCATCACATGAACTTTCTAATTAAAAGGTTAATTGCATGTGTTATGAAAAAGTTATAACTGAGTTTGATGTTAATTTTACGTTTCATTGTTTGGGTATCATTCACCGTTTGTTGAGAAGTTTGTGTAGTAACGCTAATCAGATCCCTCTCCAGCACCATGTCATCTATTTTAGATACATTTGTTGTGTTATCAATCATAAATTGGAAAAAGGCTTTGTTAGCTGGAGTTGAGTGTTTCAAAGTGAGTATGATGTGATCATTTAAACTGTATTAAAATTATTAAAGAAGTTTATCCTTATGTGTTGAGAAGGAATTTTCTTAAGCTCAATAAGGTGACTACAACCAAGATTATATTCCACACCCAAAAGAAGAAGTGAGACATTGAAGAAGAAAGAACTATTTCAACCTATATGACTACAAATGCGAAAATTGACAAAAGGTTGAAGTAGGCATTGACAAACGAATTCGAGGTATGTTCATTCGTTTATTATTCCTTAGACTCGACATTCTATATGCCTTATGTCTATATGCTCGACTTAAAACAATCCCAACGAATCTCTTTAAAGTGCCGTTAAAAGAAATTTTCAAATATGTGTAAGGCACTTCTTCTTATGACTTGTTTATCCAAAGTTTTAAAACATTATTATTTTTCGGGATAACAAGTCCGGTGATTACAATTTCTCAAAATATGGTTCGTCATATTCAAACTAAACATATTGAGATTCGATATATTTTTCTAAGGGATTGCGTTTCTAAAACGAAAACTTGAGATGTGTTTAATTCCGTCTCAAAGATAACTCGCGGATATTTGTTAATCGCCGAGTATTTTACCTCATTTCGAGCTTGACTTTGACATAATGTATATTGAATGAGGTCTACATTTGCATTTTGCACATTTTTAAAACTTAGGGGCGGAAAATCGGATTTTTGGTTCAAACCTCGGATTTTGGAAAACAGAATGAAAAACTGGTCTGACTGGGGCAAGGTCGACCAGTCGCCCATGACGTCGAGCCCATGCCCCCAACCGGTCGACCATAGAAAAAATTTGGTTAAAAATGTTTCTGTTCTCAGCATTTGCCATTTTGGTCGTTTGGGTTCATTTTTAGTCCCTTCGCACTTTGCACACAAATTTCACTTCAAATTTGTTTTATTGCATACATTTTATATTTTGGACCTCATGAGGCTCAATTATCATCATCATTGCTCATCTTTACCTATTAAATGGTAAGAATTTCTCTTTTTTATCTCAATTGGGTTGAACCCTTAAGAATGTGCTTATATCTTGCTACTTTGATGAAATTATTGTATTAATATGTTGTATATGATGATTGTTGATGGATGAATATTGTTGTATTGCAAATAGTGATGAAATTTTTGGCTTAAACGAATTACAAAGGCGTTATATTTCTCTTGTTTTATTCGACGCACGCCAAGTGTTCGACAAAATGTTTCAATGAAAAATTCATCACCTACATGATTCTCTCGATTTGAAAAGTCTTCTAAGTTTATAGAGATCATGTTTTATCAATCAAATAAGCTTTTGCAAATCACATGATTGACTTCTCCCTTATTATTTGGAATTTATGCTTCAATGATCAATATGCCGATAAATCGATTAAGTTGCACACTTTGATATAATTATATGATGTTTTTATCGTGCTAACATTCTTTTTGATGATTCCAAAGGGGGAGAAACAAGAAAAACACATAAACACTCAAAGAAGCGGAAATAAGCTTGCAAGAAAAGCTACAAGCTATGGCTATCAAAAGCCAAATTACTTAGTCCATTTGATGTATTGTGGACTTTTATGCTGGACTAATGATGTCCTGTGACAGGGGGAGCTTATAAGCTCATTAAATTCAAGCTTAAGTTGTAAAAGCTAAGCTTCTATACTTACTTTTGCTATGCTTGTTGATAGGGGGAGCTTGTGCAAAAATGATTTTGAAAAATCTTTGCTCCTATCCTTGTGTGTTTGTACTTATGATAAATCTTGCTTGTAATGGTTTGATGTTTTAGACCGGAAAATTTGTTTTGTTTTAAAATCAACTTCCTAAAATTGTTTTGGTTTGTAATCATCAAAAAGGGGGAGTTTGTTAGATAAATGTTTTTATCAAGATTTTGATGATTATGTTTAAATGAGTTTTTATACCAAAACAATGTTTATAAATGTTGTCCAAATACTCCTAAATGATTTAAAATGCTTTTACTAATTTTTGGAGTATTTCTTAGAGTTTATTACTCGATAAAATTGGACAACACTTTTGATGATTTTGTGTTAATTGGTTTTTACACCAAAACAATATTGTCCAAATACTCCTAAAAGATTTGAAATGTTTTTACTAATTTCATGGAGTATTTCTTAGAGTTTATAATTCGATAAAAATGGACAACATTTTTTGATGGTTTTGTTTAAATGAGTTTACTATGTTTATAAATGTTGTCCAAATACTCCCACGTGATTTAAAATATTTTTACTTATTTTTTGGAGTATTTCTTGAAGTTTTTTTTTTTGATAAAAATCTGACAATATTTCAATTTGGAGGTCGACCGGTCGAACAGAAGGTCGAACGGTACCTGAAGAACGCACAAAATGAAACAGAAACCAGTGCGTGAAAAAAGGGGGAGGGTGACCGGTCGAGGTGAGCCGACCCGGCCGCACCTAGGGCACCGGTCGACTGGGTCGCACCCCCCTGCAACCCCTACCTAGATCGCACTATTTTCATTCAAACGTTCGAAATCTTATACAGAGCGACCGGTCGCGCTGTATAATCTTTTGACAGAAAAATTTGTACCGTTGAACTCCTTGACAACAAGATTTGCTTTTCAATTTTGTACAATATTTCTACATCTTGTGATCCTCTTTTTGTAGACAAAATTGAAGAAGAAGGAGCCTATGTTGGTGAAGACTCTCCTATAAATAGAGGATGAATTGAAGATACAAGATAACACATACAAGCAAAATACACAACAAGAAATCTGCAAATTCTCAAGCTTTCATATTCAACACTCTTGTTGTATTTTTAGCCTAAGTATTTCACTTTCACATCTTGAGGTCTAGGCTTTATTTCTTGATTACACTTGCACTCAAATTGTAATATTCATTATTGAGTTGTAATCTTGATTTTTGTCATCATTCAACACAAGACATCCTTGTGAGTATTCTTGTGGAAAGAATACACTTGGGTGATCTAGGTGATAGGTGTTTCAAGAGTGTGGTGCTCTTGAGGTATTGAAGAATTTGGTGTTCTTCAAGGTTGAAGATTGTGGTAATCTTCACAAGGTGCCGTTGGAGATTGTGGTAATCTTCAAGAGAGATTGTGGTAATCTCAAAGGTGGTGTTGTAGAAGAGTGTGGTGCTCTTCAAGGTGATGTTGTAAAGTGTTGTATTAATTTTGGAAATTAATAAAATCTTTTTTCTTTTTGAAATCCATCCCGGAGATACTGGGGTGGTAGAGGATTAGGCCCTAGGTGGGTTGAACCTCTATAAATCGACGTGTATTGTTTACATTCCGCACCTTATTATTGTCTTGTTCGAAAAAGAGGGTGAAATCGAAAAGATGGAGATAATCTATTCACCCCCCCTCTAGATTATCGTAGCCGCTTGGACTTTCAATTACTGCATTCTCTTTGATATTTGTTTCTGAGATCGGACAAAAGGTAAAATGTTTCAGAAAGTGATGAATCGGTGTTTTTTTAGTTTAACGTTTAGCAAAATCATTAATCAGGTCTCTAGTATATATGTATATTACCCTTGAGCTTATGTTTGCAAATATAGGAGTTTATATCCTCCTTTGTGATTCTTTATTTTGTATGTGTCTAAATAGGAAAAATCATTGTGTGTCTATAAACTACTATATGGTTTTCTTAATAGTACAAAGGGTTACTATCAAGAATGAGTTTCATCAGAGAATACATTCATCTCTTTAGTTATCTTGATTTATTGGTTAGATTTGGATTGAGCAGTACTTTGATTTGTTTGTGCACTGCTGGAATAATTTATGTGTAGGGAGGTAGGAAATTGAAACAAAAATTATATTTTAAAAATAAATAACAATAGGCATCGATTCTTGTTAAAAACCGACACCTAAACTAATTTTATGTGTCGTTTGTTTGCAGAAAACCGATGCCTTTAGTGAACATTATGCATCAGTTTTTGCTCAAACCGATGCCTATTTGGCATGGGTTAAAGTTGATGCCAATAAATGTGATTATTAGCATTGCATTCATAAGTTTATGTCTCGTTGTAACATATGCTTAATATCATTTACAACCAGTGTAAATGATCAACTATGTACTAGTGGGAGTTAGTGTTTGGAAAAAATAGCGGCGTCCGTATTACATTTTAAGAAAGGAGTCTGTGGTTTTTGCAAAGATAAACATGTGCTTACTTTGCGATTGTTAGGATAGGTTTCACTATCAGCAAATCGCATAACCAACCATTCATATAGAAAACCAAGAGCTTTGGGAATGCTTTGAGTTGTTGTACATGCCACATTATTCCGAAGCTTATTATTTCTAGCTCGCCAAATGCACTAGAGAATCATATAATTTTCAGCATTTCTAATTTAGGCGCTTGTATGAGGAAAAGAAACAACCACTCGGAAAACTATTAGTCAGGTTCATAAAAGACAACAAGGTCTTCTCATTTAACATAGTTCTAACTAGGAATGGCAATGGGACAAATCTGGGGATAAGTTTGGCCAAATCCTGAATCCATCCCCCCAAGAAAATGTTAGACCCGAGATCCATCACACCTCCCTCACATTAGACCTACGACTCAGTAGATTCAACCCACTGAAATTGCGAAATAATTTTTTATAGAGTCCTGAATTAGTTTGATAAGCTATTCAATGCTTGTCATATGTTTTATTTATGCATTTTAATGAAAAGTTTTAGTTTAATAAATTATGAACATGCAATCATTATCAACTGACCAAATTAGGCCTTCAAAAGAATTAATTGTAGCAATAAAATTCTATTCATCTGTATTATCAAGCAAAAATATTTAGAAAATAATGTCAAGAACTTTAACCCAAAAAAACCAACCTTCAAAATGTCAAAAGAACAAGTAATGGTAGCAAATCTTATTAATTCATCACAACTGATAATCTCGGTGACAACCAAAAAATTACAGTTCAAAGTTTAAAAGTTATTTTGTTCACAACAACAATTATAACTACTAGAATTCAAATTACACACCTTAGAATAAAATCAACATTCATCATTTTAACTCACAGATAATACAAATGATTACAACAAAATTAACTAACTGTCTCAGTTGCAAATCCATCATAATCATTTTCCTCGTCATCAGGCATTGTGAGGCAAGTTGATACGCTACCATTTGTTGAATAAATATCTACAAAACAAATTATGGAAACTTCTTATATCATGTAGTATAGAATACAATGATAAAAGCCCTTAAAATTTTCAATTTTACTTTTCACCTCACTCTACAACCAACGGTGAGAACACATCAATGCTTCCAAAGTAGTTGGATTAAACCTACTACAGTAAGAACTAACTAATCTTCTGCCACAACTATAAGCAGGTTTAGATGCAACCGTTGAAATAGGAATAGCTAAAATGGCCTTGCTATATTTTGTAAATTAGGATATTAACTCCATTGGCTTCCACGTATACATAATATCAAAATTTGGAATTCTTGGCAAGACACTTTGTAACGCCCTAAAATTTTAAACTATTAAATATACATATACACGCACTTTATTGAATATTTTTTTTTCATAAGATAAACTTCACAGATTTAATGGTCAATTTAATTTTAAAAACAATATCTATAGCGGAAGCAATCACATGAAACAATAAATATTCGATATATACTTATATTTCCAACAAAACGTTTGCCAGTGAAGTAATTTGAATAATGTGGCACCACCTCCCGACACGGTAACAAGTAAATACAGTGAAATTTACATATACAAGTTTCGTACTTGTCTTTTTGTGCCATTATAACAAAATACCAATAATGTTGCATGCATCATCCCAGCAACACCGTATGAAAGGAAAAGTGATGCCCACAAACAAAAGGTTAACCAACTCCATTCATGTGTAAACTCTGGTAACCACATGCACAAGCATCTAACTCATGCCACCAAGCTACTTACATATATATCTATATTAGAGATTTCAAAAGGTTATATGTAGTACCAAATAGAATACAATAGATACCAAAAGCATATCTTTTTAAAACCCCATCCAAACAGGTCGTCATCCATGTACATAATTCCCAAAACTTTAGGAGGTTCAACAGCCTGCCCAGTAAGCCAAATGGATCTCACGCATTACTATGCTCACCTACAATGCTTGAACTACGTGAGCTAAAACTCAATAAGTAAAAATCATGCATACCAAAGGAATCATATAAACAATAACAATGTTATTCCAACATGAAATGCAAGAAATTAAACTCATGAACAAAAATATCTCACACAAAATTATTTTCTTTCATTTGGGCCCATGATCCAACTACTATGCACCAAAACAGAGTCCTGCACAGAGCAATAATCAAATGGAAAATAATATCATTATGAAACTACGTGTTGTCCATCCTCTCGCGGCCTAGCCAAGGGTCCCCTACTTGCGTCTCATGTTTCCGCCAAGAAGTATCCCACTCCATAGGGTCATAACATAGGTACCTAGAAATGATCCATCCTCCTGTGACCTTCCGAGAGCTCATCTCCCATCTAGCCTTGTGTTCACCAGGAAGTACCCCATTTGATGTACTTAAACATATATCATAAGCACGTCCAGTGTGTAACGCCCTACTTTTTAAAAATCCATTTTTAGCTTTACTAAATTTTAAAAAATACGCGTATTAACTTTTTTGAATAAATAGATAAAAGAATAGTTTAGCGGAAGCGATAATGAGAATACTTTAAATCTTAAAGAAATAATTTTAATGTATTTGCTAAAATTAGAAAATCCATTCAAATTAATTTGAAATAAATTAAAAGAGTACATCACAATGTTCGAAATTGAAAACGAGTTCATAGTTCTTGAAACTGAAATAATCAAAAGTGAAATCATTGGCTATTCCCCACATCTGCAATGCATCCATCCATATGATCTGAAAAGAATTTGAATTTAGAGGGTGAATAATCACATACTCAGTAGGGATAAATGATTGTCCAAGCTAAATACGAAAAGTGCACAATTACATAAATTAACACAACATTTCCCATTGGCATAAGCCGAATAGAACATAACCTTTCCCATTGACATAAGCCAAATAACAGATAACCTTTCCCATTGGCATAAGTCAAATAGCACATAACCTTTCCCGTATGCACGAATGCCATATTTTCCTTTCCCATGCCATGAGGCCAAATTTTTTTTCTTTCCCTGGCACAAATGCCATATTTTTCCTTTCCCGTGGCACGAGGCCAACTTTTTTTTCTTTCCTGTGGCATGAATGTCATATTTTCCTTTTTTGTGACATGAAGCCAAAATGGTTCCTTTCCCATGGCATAAACATACACAACATACATGGAAATGAAAATATATAATTCACTAAAACTAATCATATCATATGACACATTGAAAACATATAATTCATATAATTATTCATATCATATAACTCATTAAAAGCATATAATGCACATAATTATGCATATCATGTAACACATGAAAAATGTGTAATTCACATAATTGAACATTTTAGGCATTTAACAAGGACAATGAATTATATACATAAAATGCGATAAGAGTCCTTACCTCAGTCATCAAAATAATATAGATGCACAAATTGCTCGAATGTAAAAGCTCTAATTGTACGGTTCTTCGTTACTTACAACATAAATTTAACATAATTTAAGGTTAGAGATTAAGTAGTAAATTCCAATTGAAATAATTATACTTATAAAATAGCATAGGGCTTTTTAATATGTGAGAATTGACTAAAAATATAGTTTTTGGGGCCTAATTGAAAGAAATTAAAAGTCAATTTGAGATTTTAGATTTAATTGAAAATCTATGGGATTAAATTTGAAAATATGAAAATTTAATTAAAAAATCTTGGGTTAAATTGAAACCGTTTGGAGCTAAATTAGAAAAAAATAGAAACTTTGATTTGGGGAGGAGGGTTGAATAGACTTTACCAACTTTTCGTGTTTAGTCTTTTTAGAAATTCAGAGTTGACTAAGTCAGCTAAGTCCTTGGTGGACAACTAAGTTTACTTATACAACAGAGTTAGCTACTCAACAGACTCGACTTATATGTTGATAGTATAACTCTGCTGATTCAGTTAACACTTTAAAGATACATTTGACTTGGTTTTTAACAGTAGAAGACTTTCACCCTTATTTTGAATATGTTTTTCAACACTTGTTTAAGCCAAGTTATTATCGATTGACTTAACAAATTAACAAACAACAATTAAAAAGATAAGCAAGAAAGCAAGTATGCTGAATGTAAAAGACACAAACAATTTATAGTGGTTCAAGGATGGGGTAATTCCTCTAATCCGCTCTCTGTCCAACCCCTGGAGGAATCCACCAGTGTAACTTGACTTGATAACAAAATGGTTACAGTCCGAGACAATCTTGATCATACAACTAGCTGCTCCTGGGACTCAGATTCTTCACAAGACGGCTGCCTTGCTACTTTAGCTCCTTCAAACCTTTGGATTTGTTCACACAACCCTCCAACAAGTTCAAAGCCTCTGGTTCGATCTGGAACCTTACTACACCTCCTTCAACCTTGAAGTAGACCCACGCAGCTGTGTGGTAAGCACATAGCGAACTATTCTTTCGCCTGTTACTAAAGAATACCGTGTGCTTGCCACATTTAAGCAGCATACGCCAATTTTTGGAGGTTCCTATACCTAATAGGCCCCAGTAAAAAAAAACTTGAAGTAGACCCTTGTTTTTGAAACAAGTTTTTCCTCTTCGACAAATGAAGTTGTCTTTCCTTCACTGAGTGTGTTGGATCGATTTCCTTCGAGTTTAGACTTGAGGATAATATTTGAATGCTTGAGAGATATTGCTTTGCTTTGCAGGTTAATGGATTTTGCTTGCTTGCTTCGAATTGGTAACCTTCTCTCAATTGAATCCTCAGCTTTTTATAGTGGTGGTTTGAAAATGTATCTGTTGAAGAGATAGATGCATTTTCAAACTCCACTTACGAGACACATTTTAGATTAAATGTTGTAAGCGAACTACATGAACTTGATTATTCTATACTCTAATAGTATATATAGATAGTTTAATATTATTATTAATATTAACTATAAAACTTTATTGAATATTAAGTCCAAACTTTTTTCTTTTTTTTTTTAACTGAAATTGATAAACTATTTTAAAAATTAAAAAAATTATCAAAATATAAACAAACGGTTCCGGTTAAAACCGGAACCGTGGAGGAACCGGGTTCGGAACCGGACCGGAACCGTCGGTTTCGATTTTGGAACCGGAACCATGAGGCAACGGTTTCGGTTCTGGTTTCTCCAAAATGAGGAATCGGAACCGGCAGTTTTGAAAGCGGAACCGGCGAATCCAGAACTGTGGTTACCCCTACCCTTGAAACTCGTAGATTGTTGGGAAATTCCATTGTACTCAAAAATATAAAGTTAATAAAATTCATCCTTTTGGGTACAGAATCAGGAACCGCGAAGTGAAAATTATAATTATTATTATTACTATTATTTTTGAAAAACAATGAACTGTCAGCCACCATTGGAAGAGGTGAGTGATTGACAGTGGAATAAAAATTTAGCTGACACGTAAGGGAAAATTATCATTATCATGGCCAGTTGTACTTCCGATTAGATTGTAAGTTATATATTACTGATTATGGTCAAAACAAAAAATGATTTAGAGTATTGTTTTGTTGGGACAGTAAGGTTGTTTGGTAGGAGGAGAAATTGGAAATGGCGGAGACAGGAGTAGAGGTTGAGGTGATCCACATGTGGTCGTCACCGAGGTCTACGAGTACCAGTCTCATGTATTCTTTTGCTCAGGTACAACCCGGAATAGCAGTAACATTGAAATCCAAGTGTGTCTTTGCAGTATTTGTTTTTTTAAATGTGTGTGTTTTACTGGTTTACTTTTTTTTTTTTTGCGGATGTGTGAACTAATGTGTGTTTATTTAGTGGTATAACATGAAAGCAGGGCACATTTTTGCCATTCTAATTGATTTTTGTTTAGTTACTAATATCTGGTTTCTCTCTATGATTGAATTGGACAAAGGAATGAATCTAATAAGTCAATTTGGTAACATCAGTCATAACTAT
Organism: Rehmannia glutinosa; assembly: GCA_016081115.2. Lineage (NCBI taxonomy): Eukaryota > Viridiplantae > Streptophyta > Magnoliopsida > Lamiales > Orobanchaceae > Rehmannia > Rehmannia glutinosa. The sequence continues at coordinate 59,218,317 of CM071937.1, read as the reverse complement.
GGCCTATGGGATTGGTGGTGATGGCAAGTGTTACCATTTTGATGCATAGCTGGTAGGATTTGAGTTTCGACATAATGTTCCTGTCTTAGTAATATGAAAGTGATAGTTATCTTTCAAAACTTCACTAAATTTTGCGTACAACTGCCTTGTTTAGTTGATCCCTGCACCTAAGCATTCGATAGTTTATAGTGAAAGAGCCGGATGACATCCATGCCATTGATTATCATATCATACGATTTAGTCGCAAAGTTGTTTCATTCTTAAGGAAAATGTAGATATATGGGCCCATTAAATGAAAAAAAGGAGTAGAAATCTCTGATCAATGTATTATTAGTTTACCCCTTGTGATACGATCCCACATCAGATCCACAAGCAATTGTGTTTTGGTTCTTAAGGTTGGGGCCAAACCTCCACTCTTGAGCTAGCTTTGGTAGTGGAGTTAGGGCCTTAGCTTGAGGGCCTATCACCTTGATTCTTGACATGGCAATAGAAATGTATGTTAATAATAAAGTTCATCCGAGGCTTCTGTCAAAACTGTGTTGTATTGACATTTTGATTGATGGAGTATTACCAGGTGTTATGGCATATTGCTTGTCGCTAGTTGTGAAATTTCATTAGGTTGCTGATAGGATTGGGGATGATGCTCTACTTTGAGGTTTTTGTGGTAGGGTATTGAGGTACAAGCGAAACAAGGGTGAAGATATAGAATGGTGAAAATATATAAATCAATGGGCATAGTAGGGTGAAAGGACTAATGATGCTTGCAAAGCAATCTGAAGCCCATAGTAGTAGCTTGAGATAGTTTTGAAAGGTACCATGACATGCTGAGATAAAATGAAAGGGAATCTGGTTATGTTAAGAAAAATGATATTTGCTGTTCAAGAGGGATGCATAGTCATAAATTCAGAAATGTATGTTTGGAAAAAAATTTCTACTCCATTTAAAAAATATAGTAGTCTCCAGCTACTATTCTTTTTAAGGTTTAGTACACTGTTTCCAATGTATGCCAGTGTGAGTATTTATGTGGATACCATCTTAATTTTTGGTTTCATTGGCTATATGTTAGCCATTCATAAATTTCATGAGTTTGAATATGCTGTTAAAGGAAGAATATAAAAAGGAACCCTATATACAAGATGCAAATATTACATGAGTTTCCATATTGACAATGCAGAAACTTTTCTCTTTAATTTGCACAGAGAGATGATATGGAAGTGCTTGACGAACCTCTCTATGCACACTTTTTACGTGTGACAGGAACAGAAAGGCCTTACAGAAATGAACTCCTCTCAAAAATGGTAAGTTGAATGAAATACCTATCAATTGAACTTTACATTTTTGCCCAGATTTTTTTAGGGCTTGACTATATTCTATGGTTTCGTAGTAAAATACTCTAGTTTTGAGTATTAAGTATTTAGCTAATGAGGCTCATGCTGTATGTATTAATTTTGGTATATAATGCAAAAAACATCATAATTTATTGAATCTCACGGGTTCTTTAATGTTGTTTCGACATAATTTCTTTTTCTTACATTCTCGCCCTTGGTTGCCTCACAATGGTTAGTATAGCTTGGGGTCCCCAGGTGAGACCTTAATCTAGGAAATCTGGATCTTATGTGTGGATAGCGAGATACTATTGTTGGGAAATAAAAGTGCCGCAGTTCATGCTTGTTTTCAGAGTGCTACGTTTCTTCAAGGGGGTTTTGTTTATACCGCCATTGAAATTTTGGTAAAACAGTTCTTGTTCATTTTGTTTTGCTGGAAAAAAAAGGGAAGACAGAAAGGGAAAAAAGACCCAGACATAATTACTTGCATATCATGTTACCTTCTTTGCTCTTAATGTTACTTTCGGGAATGAATAGGAATCAGATGGAAATAAGGTCGTGAAGGAGATCATTTTTGGCCCCGGACTGAAGAAGTATAGATTCTGCAAGGTAATGGATCAGTAGTCACACTTGCATTAATTTTGTTTCGTTTAAAGAAGTCCATTTTGTCTCATTAAGCATTTCTCAATTAACAATATAGACTTAGAGTCTTAGAGAGAATTACTGCAGTTCATGTTCTGAAATCCCATGTTCTAAGAGTTTAAATAAACTTACAAAGACAGTTACTGGTTTTATATGTATAGCAGTCAAGATATGTGGAACAATGACAGATGTCCCCACTTGAGATCTGTGATATTCTTTAGCAAAGATGCTATACCAAATAATGGCTGCAGATAAAAGAAAAAGAGACAAGTAAAATTCAAAATTCAACGTGTCAAGATGATAGATTGGTTATAAATTATAAGGAGAGTAAGATAGAGGTAAAAAGTTAAAACAAAGTCCAAAGGCTGACACTTGTTTGGAGAAATATTACATCTGGATAATATTTACTATTAACTGCTTCCATTTCCTCAAAGGGGAAAGCTGTTTTTGTCATAAGAAATCTATTTCCTAGTTGGACTGCTGTCTCACAATCAATTTCTAAATTGCTGTATTTTAATGTGTTGGCTTTTAATTGGGTTATATGCATAAAAGGTGTTTATGTTTGGCGTCAGATAAGCACATAGCTTATCTAATTTCTTTGTTTTGCTTTTCATTTATTCATCCTAAAATCACTTTTTATTTTTTTTCCATAGATAATTTAGGAAATGATAATATGCTTCTTACTTATTTTTCATTTTTTCTTCTACAGCATATGGCTAGTCATCGTCTGCCTGGTGTAACGGATGACTTAATGAAGAGAGGAAAGCACTTTATATTAGTCAGAAATCCCTTTGATGTGTTGGTAAATGAGCTCATTGTGCATTCACATGCATATACAACGTACATGCTTATCCAATTTTACTACATCTGGTTTGTGTGGACTATGTTTTATGAATATCCTCATTTTAAATGCTAATTTCCGTAACAATTGGGCAGTTTTAGATAAATGATTGAAAAAACTTATCAATTGACATAAGTTTGTGGGAGAAAATTTACTGGGAACTGAAGGAATAATTGATTTGTTGTATTCAATAATCTGCATCTTACATTTGCTGATTTGATCTTTTACCTGTTATCACAGACATCCTATGACAAGGTCGTTCCGCCATCATTAGCTGATCTGGGGTATAATAGCATGGTCTCCATTTACAGTGACTTGTGTGCCCGAGGACTAAACCCTCCTGTGGTTGATTCAGATTTACTGAGAAAAGACCCAGAGGTTTCACTCTGTTCTGAAAATTTTGAGTTGCAGTAGTAGCCTTTTCCTTATCTTATCTTTTCTTCTTTGTTTTTGTTTCTTCACATTGGTGTTTCCCTCGGTTGTAACTCTTATCTCAAAAAAGAGAAGAAATTATTTGCAGGATCATAAGTTGTTTGTTTGTCTATAGAATTATATAAACTGGAATCCTTTAATGTTCTTTTGTATATAATTCTTACACAGAATCAGGAAATTTTGCTTCTTTGCTTTTTTTTCCCTTTGATTCTCAGCTCTGTCAATGGTACGTTTATATTTCAGGTATAGTACACTTAATAATCTAACAGGAAGTTCTGTTAAAATATGTGCACCAGGGCTCATGCATGCCTTTTACATGACGAAAACTGCTGTAATTTATTTGTATGATAATAATAGGGGTGTCCTTCTTGCCCGGGCAGTCCACAGTCTTTTACCATGTGATTTTCCAATAAGCTTGTAATTTCAACATCTACAAAGCATATGCTTTTTTGAACAGTATGTATCGTTTGTTAGACTTACATTTTTTATTCGAGGTTTTTATTTTTACATGTTTATACATATATATGACACCCTCAAAAGTCCAATCTAGAATGCTGTGAGGTTTTCTTTATATTTCTGCCCTTTTTTGGTTCTTGCATCAAGCTTCTTTGTTTCACATACTCTATTTAGGAAACCCATATTTCTTCTGGAGTTATGTATGAGCTTGCTTTTTAACCACATCATGATTGTGCAAGACCCAAATTGCAGTAACTCCTTGAGCAGTGCTTTTGTACTACATTTGGGCTTTCACCCATAAGTATCTCGACCACTTTGAGTTTGTTGTAGTTTGTAAAATGTCAAGAACAACTACTCTTTGTAGTTTTGTTGCTTCAATCTTATACATAATTCATTTGATGTTAATAAAATATTTGGACATCCTTTTCCTCCATGCAGCCTACTCTACGTGGTCTATGCGATGATCTTGGTATACCATTCCAGGATGCAATGCTCAAGTAAGGCAAATTATTCCAGAATGTAATCTATATTTATTCTAAATTAGACCTATTTTTTATATGCTCTCTTAGAAATGCTTCCATTAACTTAGGAAACTTCTGCCCGTCGTTGATTTTATGGAAGAAATGGCTTTGTGATGTTAGGTGTTGAGATATTAAAATATAATGAGCATTAGTGCCTGATTTTTAGGATACTTTAGGATAGTGCTCTCCTTACTTTATGGTTTATGTTTCTTCTTTTTTTCTTAAATCATGGGCTGATTAGTGTAAGCCTTTGTCTATATAATGTATGATTTCTTTCATGATTTGAACAAGAAATACAATCAGTTTCATATGGTATCATAGAGCAAGGTTCACAAACCCTAGTTCTTATTATTTTTTTTTTCCAGAAACATTAGTTTTCAATTGTTCTGTTTTCTATCGAAATCGCCCACCGGAATCACTGTTTCACACCGGAATCACTGTTCGCAGCGAAAAAAATTCTACCGGGATACTGTTCACTCCCGGAAAAATATCGTACTGCTCGGAAATACTGTTCATACCGAAAAAAAAACTGTTTCACTGGAAAATATTGCTCTTCCGGAAAATACTACTCACGCCGGAAAACACTGTCCATGTCTTGTTATTTAAGTTATAATGTCTGATTCTCCTTTCAAAACAACGGGTCTAGCCTCATTTGCCTTTCAAGGGTCCACAACCATTACAACCGACATATTGAATGGTAAGAAGTTCTTGAAATCTGATTGTGAGTTTACTTTATCTCCCAGTGAGTATAAAGAGTATTTCTACCAAGGCGAAAGCGCCCAACGGGCCACCTCTTCAGCCACTATAGCTCACACTGGTAATTCTACAGTTTGTCTGTTTTGGATTCCGGTGCTTCTGATCATGTAACTGCAATTCTTCATTTTCTCTGAAATATCACAAACGTAATTTCCCCATTATGTTACTGTTGCAGATGGGTCTAAAATCCAGGCCACTGGAGTTGGACGGGTCTCACCCACTCGCTCAATCCCATTGAGTTCAGTCTTATTGGTTCCTAATTGTCCTTTTAATTTGATATCCATAAGCAAATTAACTCGTTCCTTAAATTGCACCATAACTTTCACTTCTGATTCTTTTTTGATATAAGATCGGAGTACGGGGCAAACAATTGGTGCAGGATCTGAATCTCATGGTCTCTACTACCTTCAACCAACAATTTCCATTCTATGTGTCGCTACTGTATCCCCCGATCTTCTTCATCGTCATTTGGGTCACCCGAGTCTACCTAAGTTAAAAACAATGGTACCTGGCCTTTCACAGGTGGAGTCTTTAAATTGTGAGTCTTGTCAATTAGGCAAACATGCTCGAGCCTCTTTTTCTAATCGTCTTAATAACAGAGCTGCATCTCTATTTGATATTGTTCATTCTGATGTTTGGGGTCCGAGTCGTGTTCCGTCTATTTTAGGTTATCGGTATTATGTCACTTTCATTGATGATTTTTCCCGGTGTACTTGGGTATTTCTCATGAAAGATCGGTCGGAGTTGTTTGGTATTTTTGAAACATTTTGCTCAGAAATTAAGACTCAATTTGGTAAAATGATTCGTGTTTTGCGTAGTGATAATGCAAAAGAATATTTCTCTGACCGTTTCAATTCATTTACACGTTCCAACGGAGTTATACATCAATCTAGTTGTCCTCATACACCTCAACAAAATGGGGTAGCTGAACGAAAACATAGACACATTGTTGACACGGCTCGCACCTTGTTGATTTATGCCAATGCACTTTAAAGTTTTGGGGTGATGCTGTCCTGACTGCCACTTATTTGATAAATCGAATGCCATCCTCCGTGTTGAATGGTCAGGTTCCCTACTCTATTTTGCACCCTACAGTCCCTTTATATGTTGTTCCCCCTCGTATTTTTGGTTGTACTTGTTTTGTTCATCATCTATCTCCTAGTCGTGATAAATTGTCTGCTCGGTCTATCAAATGTATTTTTCTTGGTTACTCTCGTTCTCAGATAGGTTAGCGCTGCTACTCTCCTCCTACAAACCGTTTCTACATTTTTGCCGATGTTACTTTCTTCGAGGACATATCATACTTTGCCGCAACTACTATCCCTTCTCACGATTCGGATCAGGTTTTGCCTATACCCCACTTAGAGTTTCTTCGACCAGCTCCTGAGCCTTCTGTTTCCCCAGCACTGCCAGATGCTCCATCTTCACCACAGTCTCCTCCACCTATAAATCGATTTGGCATTACTTATGAAAGGCGGTCCGAGCCACGAGCTTTAGCTCCTGTTCCCAGATGTCCCTCTCCCTGGACTGGATCCACCTGTTTCACTTGATTTGCCTATCGCCGTCCGCAAAGGTATACGCTCTACCCGAAACCCTTATCCTATCTACAATTTTCTATCTTACCATCGTTTATCTCCCACATATTGTGCTTTTGTATCTACACTCTTTTCTATTTCTATCCCTAAGACAGTTTCCGAAGCACTATCCCATCCAGCATGGAAACAAGCCATGATTGATGAAATGTCAGCTTTGGATTACAACCATACTTGGCAGCTTGTTCCCCTTCCCTCTGGTAAATCTGTTGTTGGTTGTCGTTGGGTGTTTAATGTTAAGATCGGCCCCGATGGACAAGTCAATCGCTTGAAAGCTCGCCTGGTAGCTAAAGGATATACACAAGTCTATGGTCAAGATTACAGTGATACTTTTTCTCCGGTTGCAAAGATGTCCTCGTTCGTTTATTCTCGCTATGGGCATTTTGCCATGAAACATTGGCCCCTCTTTCAGTTAGATATCAAGAATGCCTTTTTGCATGGTGACTTGGAAGAGGAGATTTATATGGAGCAACCTCCTCGGTTTGTCGCTCAGGGGAAGTATGGTTTGGTGTGCAAGTTACAAAAATCTTTATACGGTTTGAAACAATCACCTCGAGCTTGGTTTGGCCGATTCAGCAAAGTTCTTCAACAATTTGGGATGATCTGTTGCGAAGGAGATCATTCTGTCTTTTTCCGACGCTCCTCAACAAATCGATATATCTATCTTGTGGTCTATGTTGATGACATTGTAATTACGGGCGATGATTGTGAAGGTATCAACGCATTAAAACAACACTTATTTCACAATTTTCAAACTAAGGACCTTGGTCCTCTTCGTTATTTTCTTGGGATTGAAGTAGCTCAATCAAAGTCAGGTGTTGCTATCTCTCAAAAGAAATATGCTCTTGATATTCTAGAAGAAACGGGTCTTACAGATTGTAAACCAGTTGCTACTCCAATGGACCCTAATGTAAAGCTCATTCCTAATAAGGGGAACTCTATCCTGATCCAGGAAGATACCAAAGGCTAGTTGGGAAGCTAAATTATCTCACCATGACCAGACCAGAGATATCTTTCCCAGTAAGTATAGTAAGTCAGTTTCTCAACTCTCCTTGTGATAGTCATTGGAATGCAGTTATTCGAATTGTCAAGTACATCAAAGGGTCACCTGGAAAAGGACTTGTTTTCACTGATAGAGGCCACACTAATGTCATTGGGTATTCGGATGCTGATTGGGCAGGAGATGAGAATGATCGAAGATCTACTTCTGGTTATCCTATATTCATAGGAGGAAACATGATTTCATGGAAAAGCAAGAAGCAGACCGTTGTTGCTCGATCAAGTACGGAAGCCGAGTATCGGGCTATGGCTCATGCAACATGTGAGCTTTTGTGGCTCAAACATTTATTGCAGGAATTACATTTCTGTGATGTTGGTCCTATGGAGCTCGTGTGTGATAATCAGTAAGCTTTGCACCTTTCCTCCAATCCAGTTTTTCACGAGAGGACGAAACATATAGAAGTCGATTGCCATTTCCTTAGAGAAAACATTCTCTCCGGGATCATCAGGACCTCATTTGTTAACTCTAGAGATCAACTTGCTGATATTTTTATTAAATCTCTATGGGGCCCTCAGATAACTTATATATGTGACAAGATGGATGCATATGATGTATATGCTCCACCTTGAGGGGGAGTGTTGAGATATTAAAATATAATGAGCATTAGTTCCTGATTTTTAGGATACTTAAGGATAGTGCTCTCCTTACTTTATGGTTTATGTTTCTTCTTTTTTCCTTAAATCATGGGCTGATTAGTGTAAGCCTTTGTCTATATAATGTATGATTTCTTTCATGATTTGAACAAGAAACACAATCAGTTTCATATTAGGAAAATTTTAGGTGAGAGGGAAATACAAATGAGGAAAATAGAAAGTGAGAAGGATGTGAGGGAGCTAAATAGACTCAGTTTTTAGTCGCAAATGAAACATGAGAAAAGGTGGGAAGTTCATAAAAGCGGAAGATTATTCACTTCATCCGCATATACATTTGGATGTATGTTGTCATTTATTTAGTTTCAGTGGTTGTAAGCTAGTTTTGGATTTTCAGCAATTAACTTACTGATTGCTCAATATTGCATCCTTTTGAAGCCCTTGGATGCACCTTGTGTTTTCAAAATGGATCTCAGTTTAAAACACCTTGACAGAATGTTCAGTTCAGCTAAAATACCATTGAAGTTAAGAAAACATTATTTGGGTAGATTATTTAGTGGCTCATATGCTGCCCTATCGAATCTTCTTAGAGTATCAACAACTTTATGAAATTATTTTTATGTATTAAGAAGCTTTTTATATCTTTCTATGATGCAGATCAAGAACTTACAACATGTACAATGTCCCCATTTTAGCTTTTCAGTGCATGCTTATTGTTCCAAAATCAGTGCCTGGATTCTTTTCCCTCATTTGTAATTTGAGGAATTAATTAGAGACTTGTGCATCAATTGGATTTTCAACAATTATGTCCATTTGTTTCCTCTTAGATTTCTGGTTAAGACGATGTAAATGATAATGATTATATATCTTTGATCTATGTGGAAAACAAGCTGTCTCAAACCAGTAGATATGCTGCCAAAGATATTTATACCAGTGAACGAGTATAGCTTCCAAAAGTTCAAGACAAATTAAACGACACAAAAAGTTTGTATAATCTACTTAGCATTTTCATCATGTATTATGCAGTGGAAGGGACCCAATGTTTATTTATAATATTTCTCCGATGGGATTCTATATTATAAGCCAGGGCAATTAAGGAAAGAAAATTGACTTTTATTAGGGTATGCAGATTACACACAGGACGAATTACTTGATCTCTGTTTATTTGACAATTGTGTCATTACAAGTATGTCTTGGATTCCGTTTCATTTAGAATGTAAAGTGTGTGTTGATGGTTGGTGAGAATAGCAGTGGGAGCAATGAATGTATAAAAAGAGGGAAAGTTTGTCCATGCTTTATCATCCCGAAGAGAACATCTGTGAACCCCCACTCTTCCTAGGGGTAACCCAGAACCTGCCATGTCCAGGGTATATATCCGATCAGCAACAAGCCTGGATTTTATGTGAGGAAGAGATGGGACCCAAATTCGTAGGCATTCTACTTTTTCATCACAATCATTTTCTAAATTTTTGTTGATCTGCTGTATTTTCTTCAAGTATCTCAGATTCGCTTAACTCAGAGGTAAGAATAATTTGATTCTGATTTGAACTTATACAGATACAATTGATTTTTCCTTTGGTAGACTTGGACTATATTGATCCCATCTAGACAGCTAGATTGTTATATTGTTTTCCTAGAACTGAAGTTGTACTGTTGCTCGATTGTTTGCAACTTATTTTCAGATGGGAAGCTGGACCAAAACCATTTGATGGCATGTGGGCCCCCTATTGGTATGAAAGTACACATAAATCAACAGGTTTTAAACCTCCAAGGAAGTATCCTTCTGTAAGTAAAGATGCCCTGCATGTCTCCATTTTCGTGGGGATAATTCATTTTAGTAGTTAAACCAAGTGCATAATATATGCTGGCCAATTTTGTATGGACATTAAGGCTTCTTCTTCCATTTCGAGACTTGCATAATGAATGATATGGTGTGTTTGGGAGCTACAGCCAATAAATATACATCTTGAGCAAAACATTTGCAGCCCAAGTTAGACTACTGGACACTTCCAAACTTTACATTTATGTGTTTTGAACAAATTTTTTTTCTATACATTCAATGCTTTTAAGTCTAAGATTTCTCAAACATGATTGGTATGCCATATGGGTGAGGACATGGAAGAAGCTAAAGCCGGTGAGTGCTTCTCAGGAAGCTACTGAAATAAGGGCGAATAGAATACATTTGATGAATAGGCACCAAATGGAGAATACTATCAATATATCTACTATTTTATCTTCAACTTTTGTCAAGTTATATATTTACATTATATATACAAATATATTCTTTGTTCTGTACTATGTTGGTTAAAGTCTTTGTATATATTACAATATGCCACCAAAAATTGCAGATGGTACTCTTTAAAATACTAATCACTGCATTGATAGTCCAAAACCTGATAGGGGGTGCAAAACCTGATAAGGGGTGCAAGTTACACTCTACTAGGAAGTATGATTGAACACTTGCATTGCGTTCTGCTGCCCTGATGTTTACTCTCATTTTTATGCTTACAGCCATTTCCATCATCTTTGTACAACTTGCTGGAGCAAAGTTTACCCTTCTATGACTTGCTAAAGCGCTATGTGAGACTGACCACAGCAAAATCTCTCCATCCTCTCCCAGTTCCTGCCAACGAGAAGTTGCTTGCTTGGGTTGGTGATGAGCTTTTGCCTCGTGAAAGTGCAAAGGTACAGTATGAACATAATGATTACAAATTTTTCCTTGAATCAAAGAAGTAACAATTTTCTCCCTCATTCCTTGTTCTGAGAAGGTTTATGACGTTCATGCAACATTTTTCAGGTCACAGTGTTTGACTCAGTTGTCCAAGGTGGTGATGCTGTCTGGGAGGGTCTTCGAATTTATGACGGGAAGATATTTAAACTGGAAGAACATTTAGACAGGTAATTGAAAGGAGGAAAAAAAAAGAAAAAAAGAAATCATAATACGGTCTCGTAGGTTATAATTTTTTGTTGTTCCACCATAGAATAAAGTTCTGATGATATAATACAAGGTTATTTCTTCAAGTAGTTGATTTGAGGTTTAAAACTTGTCTCCCTACTATGAAGTATTTTGTGCAAGGACTTGGTTAGACAATATAAACAGACATTTCATGCTTAAGTGGATATAAGCGGTTGGTGATGAGTTATTCTTGGATGTTGTACTCGGCTTAGGATCTTGCTTGCCCTTAGTTGGTCGCTTGCCAATTGACCTGAACTGCTTTATTGATGACGTTTTTCCAGAACCAATGATTAACTGTACGAAACTTCCCACTTAAGTCAGAAGATATCTTCTTACCCAATTTGTTGTCCGTGGCCCAAACCACAAGTTCGGGTTCGCCAATCTAGTTGTACATGAAGGCACTCCCATACCAGCTTTAAGGATTTTGGTTAGAACAGAGTTTTTAATGTTTCATTCATTGTGTAGCAGACAATGAAGTGATATTGTCACTTTCTGCAAAACATTTTTCATTTGTTATCTTCAAATGAGACGTAAAACATCACATTCATTCTATGACGAGGTCTAGACATTTCAGAGTGGGTAAAAGAACAGATACTTCCTTTGTTGGATTGATTTGAGCATAACTCATTAGCATTTATCTTATAAGTTCAAAGTTTAATATGGGAATATAATTACTTAGAAATCGTAATATGATATTTTTAGCCTCTTTGGGCATAATATTTTTGTTGTGGCTTATTTGTTATTTTTGTTACATTTCCCCCTTAGTTGGATTTAGAAATATCTTCACAAAAAAGCCTAAATTCCAGATTTTCAATTGCTTGATATATATAGTATATGTATATATGTGTGAGTGTCAGTATGGCATTCACATGTTTGTTTGTGTTTCATGTTGTGTGTATATGATAGTATATAACTTGCATTTTAAGTTTCCAGGTTGTTCGACTCGGCAAAAGCTCTGGCTTTTAGTAATGTGCCAACTCGTGAACAGGTTTGTCTGTCACCTAAATGCTTTCTTCAATATTTTTCAAATAGTGAGTGTCTTTATAGGAGTCCTTTATCAATACAATTCTGCGCATCATTAACATATATTCTTTTGACGTACCCACAAATGCCTGATTCCACATGCAATACATTGCAGGTGAAGGATGCAATTTTCAAAACTCTAATAAGGAATGGAATGTTTAATAATGCACACATTAGACTGACTTTGACTCGTGGAAAGAAGGTATGCCTGGCTTTAATTTTATTTTTAGCTGTTGAGCAAGTAGGCTCAGAATCTGAATGGTGATTCTGGGGACTACAGCTCCTTTGTGTTTTGTTTAATGTAAATCAACCAGTAGAACTCGATTGCTTCTAATGAGTTTCTCCCAATCAAAACGTTCTAATGAGTAGCTCCTTGGCCGCACTATATGCCCTTTCTTTTCGCATTTCAGTTTTCTTTTAGGTGATTTTGATGAGAGTGAGACCTGCTTCACTAGCAACATTGAGGAATGTTTTTCCAAAGGGAATTTCCAGATCTTGAAATATATGTGGGTGTTCTATTCCACAAAGCTAATGGGTCCATAATAAGTGATTACACTGATGTACAACATAATGTTATCGAGCATCAAATTTGCTGTCCTTAAATGTGGTTATACTATGAAAGGAGACAGCTGATCATTTTCTCTGCCTTTCACTTTTTTGTTCCCTTTCTGTCCCAGAAAAATATATGATTTGAGAAAAGTGTTTTTTTGTTTATTAACCTTTGGTTTTATAGTTGGACAGACGAGGTAATAGAAACAAGAAAGTTGCATTAGGGCCATATCTGCTTAATCGTTATTGAGTGGTCAATGTGGACTTGGGTTGGTTGTCTCATGCTAGTGGAACATGAATACATAGATCAAAAGCATCACAGAAGATAACTCTGTTTCCCTGAAAAACGGGGGCCTTACTTTTTCCACCATTACATCTGTGGCAATGCTATTCCATGTCTCTTTAAGTTTTTATGTAAATCTATGGTTTCAGCTCTGGTTTTACATATTCCAAATCTGTTTCATAGGTGACATCGGGAATGAGTCCAGCATTCAACCTCTATGGATGTACTTTGATTGGTAAGAAGCAATTTGTATCCCGTACTCATTAGATATGTATATATGTTTAGCATTTTTCATGAAATGTGTCAGAGTTTGGATTGCTGCTGCTATGTATTTTTGCAGCCACAGTTGCTAGCTTTTGGATCTTGGTGCGGGATCCCTCTCGCCTGTGCATAAAGGAGTCTCTATTCCTCTTTCAGTAGCCATGTTACATAAAATAAAGGGATAATTACAAAAACCACCCCTCAGGTTTAAGCAAGTTTACAAAACAACCGAGTTATCTTTTAAAATTATAAATACTTCCTTGACATTTGTTTCTATTTTACAAATTGCACTCTCAAGAGGGTGGTATTTTGTTAGGTAATTACAAACCTCAAGGGGGTGTTCGTAACACCTTAAAGGGGTATTTGTAATTTTGAAAGATAATTGAAGTTTCTTGTAATTAGGCTAAACCTCAGGGGTATTATTTTTAGTTACCCCTAAAATTCAACTTCAAATAATTAATGGGACCAAATATCATGCTCCATATGTTATATCAATTGCAGCATCAAAGATTTCTCTTATTTCTGCTGTCTTCCCGTTATTACTTTCTGAAGAAAAAGAGAAGTTCTTCATTGATAATAAAACTGAAAATGATTACAGGATATATATAGGCAGCAAAAATAAACTAAACTAGGAAACTATGGATTCTACTCCTAGAAAATAGGAAATCAGATCATTGGAGAAGATCATGCAGGATCAGATCATAGGATCAGATCACTAGGGGTGGCAAATCGTGTTATAGTGTCGTGTTCGTGTCACACTATCGTGTTTTCGTGTTATCTATTTTATTTGATCTTTAATATAACAATAATTGTAATTTTAAATTAATTTTCAGTTTCGTGTTACTATCGTGTTATCGTGTCGTGCTTTATCGTGCTTTTTGTCTCTGCAATCGTGTTGTGTTCGTGTCGTGCTATCGTGTCGTGTCACTCATTGCCACCCCTAAAGATCACGCAGGATCAAATCATATGAGATCACGCAGGATCTTTCCTTTTATTTTAACATACTCCCTTATTTACATAAATTACAATTAATTGCTATCTTTGACTAATAACTCTCAACACTCCCCCTCAAGCTGGTGTGTATATGTCATACAAACCCAGCTTGCTACTTAAATCTTCAAAGTTAGCTCGTGGTAACGCCTTGGTGAGAATGTCTGCAACTTGTTGCTTGGTTGGAATGTAGCTCAGCTGCACAACATCACTTTTAATTTTCTCGGAAATGAAGTGTCTGTCAATCTCAATATGTTTCGTTCGATCATGGTGCACAGGAGTGCTGACTGCTGCTTGATTATCACATATCATTTGAATTGACGATGAGGAAAACACTCCTAGTTCACTTAGCAACCTTTTTAACCAGATTCCCTCACAAATGATACCTTACTGCTTTGAGCAAATTTAACCGAAAGACTCCTGACTATATTTCTTGATATAAATAAGAAAACATAATCTGAAAGGTTTGGAGAGACAGAGATTAAATAGCATATTCTTTCTATAACATTTATTTAAGACCTCAGTATTTCAGAAAGTGCTCTACGGGATTTCGATCTAAGAAGCCTTTCCGAAGTAACCAATGTGATAATCAGAATTCTGTCCCCTTGCACAGGAAATGCAATTGGTTCTGAGGGTTATAGGTAGTCCAATTATCTTCTGCAAAAAAATAGGACAAATCACCTGAACTGTTGGATGTGATAACTGAAATGTTGTTCAATCCACTATTAGTGTTATTTTAATTTTTTTATTATAAGAATAATTACTATTATTTGACTCTTTAGCGTTGCCATTGTTAAAGCTTGTTGCTGACGGCTCACTTGCTCATTTTTGTCCCCAGCTGGATCTGAAATTATTCTAAACCCTAAGATTATTGCCAAACCTTATTCTGTCTTTTACAATCTCATATATTGCTTTCCTAGTCCTAGAACAAAAAAGTGATTCTACACTTTGAACTACAAAACCTTAGAACATTTGGCTGCTCAACTTTGTACATGCGTCTTTGTTTGTTTGTTAAACACCATGCATTCTGAACTATGTCGAAAAACTTATAACTGTAATCAGGCTTCATTTTGTACTTCCACAGTGCTTGCTGAATGGAAGCCCCCGGTCTATGACAATGAAAGCGGTATAAATTTGGTGACAGCAACCACACGCCGTAATTCACCTAATGTAAGGTCTTAATGTACTTATTCATCGACTCTTTTTTGTTTCTTATTCATTGACTGTTTTTTATGTTACATGTGCAGGCTACAACTGTTTTTTGATTCCCTTGTGCTGTCTTCTATTTCAAATATATTTTTCTTCATTTTCTATGAGTTGCTACCAACTTCAGCATGTCATCCAAATGGGACCACAGTAAATTTGTGCTACTATTGCTGCAAAATTATGTCAATATTTCATACCATCTTCATCCATGTTATGCTGATCAGCCCCATATGTGATCCAACGGTCGAGTTTCTTGAGTCTCACGCTACATGATTAAATCATGCAAACACATCTATATTTCTAAGCCCAAAAATCAATTAATTAACTATATGAATACGTAAAGGTGTGATTTCTATCTGGTTTATACAAAAGAAAGTCATGCACAAATTCAAATCTTTGGTCTAGCTTGTATGTCTGGAGTTTGGAGTATCACATGGTCATTCATTCTTGAGTATTTTATTAATCATATGGATGTTGGTTTTCACTTCTGGTCATTTATTGTTCAGTAATTTTAATCATACAGATGTTGACTTTCAGTCCTTCATTTGAGTATTCCAGGGTTGAAACTTGAAATCCATTCTTGGTATTATGACTCGTATCTCTTTATACAAATATCTATGCACTTTTAAGAAATGAGAAGTGAGACGTTTTGTCTTTTTGCAGAACTTGGATTCGAAAATTCACCACAACAACCTCCTTAACAATATTCTTGCCAAGGTAGGATCATCTTAATTAGTATGTTCTATCAGCTTGCAAAAAGTTTGTGATTGTATTTTTCTGGAATCCAGAAAAGATTTATTTCCGTGTTTTACTGGTTTGACATTGTAGGTAGCTGCTGTTTTGAATGACCTTGGAAAGTTCTGTACTAGTGCTGATATAATTACCCAGGCCCAATCATTTCTCATACTTAAGCAGTTCTGATGTTTTGACTTGGTGCAGATAGAAGGGAATAATTCACACGCTGATGATGCAATAATGCTGGACAAGGATGGCTACGTGTCTGAAACTAATGCGACAAATATAGTAAGCTCTTGTTCTATGCCTGAAATGTAGGATCTTCTGCATTTCCATTCGCTTCATCACCTGTGGATGAGCCGGATCCACAATGAGGTTTAGTTCACTATTGCATGGTGGAAATGTTGATGTTGCAAACTAGAATATAAACCCTTATCTTTTGATATTGTATGAAACTTCATTAAAGAGAATATATTGAATTAGTTGTTTTGCTTTTCTTCCTTTTTTCCTCTGTCTACTCGTTTGTGTTGGAATGTTGATAATTGTTATAGATATATATGGATATATTTAGTTCCTTATCTAATAGCTTAATTATAGGAGATTGATTTTGTGAATCCTTTCCTTCCTAGAATAGGTTAATTGTATCATGTATATATAGGGTACCATTCCTTCAGTAATAATACACAGAAATTCATATTCTCACTTCTACATAGTATCACTCGCAACACGATCTATTGAATTCTTCCCGCTGCCCAGCTAGGGTTTTGGCTGCCCACGTGAGCATTGTTCTTGGGTCTCAGGTTTTAGTGATCGAATATCGTCACCACCCCTCCAGCTACCTTCCCCTGCCGCCGACTGGCCCCTCCCGGGCGTTCGATGGTCAGAACTCCCGGCGAGCGAGCCCCACGCGCCAAATTTCTTTTTCGCGCACATCTCACGCGCCAACGCTCGTCGAGCCAGTCTCACATGAGGAAAACTACACCTGTCGTTTCTGGCACCGGTTTCGTGCGTAGGGTGCGCCGACTCTGTACTTCCTTCTTCTTCGGTCAGTTCACTGTTCTGGTGAATTCTTAGTACTATTCTGGGAATCCGAGTTGTTCTGTCTTTTTTTTTCTTTTTTATCTTTAGTTGGGTGTTCTTGTCTCTTCCTATGGTTGACTCCTCTGAACCGCGTTTGTCAAGTTGGGTTACTTCTGTGGCTAAAATTACTTATCACAAATTAAACGGAACTAATTATTTGGATTGGAGTAAGATGGTCCATTTATATCTATGGAGTATTTCGCAGGAGGATCCCCTTACTAATAATCCTCCTGCTAAGACTGATGAAAATATACTCAGTGGATGCTAGTTGATGCTACTTTACTGATACAGATTCATTATTCTATTGAGCCCGAATAGTATGGACATATCACTCATTGTGATCATGTCAAAGAGGCAATGGATTATCTCTCTTTTGTTTTTTATGGGAAAATAAAATATTTATCGAATCTTTGATGTATGTAAAGAATGTTATCGTGCGGAACAGCAAGAACGATCACTTAACACCTAATTTATGAACTTCAAACGTACTTATGAAGAGTTGAATGCCCTGTTGCCGTTTAGTACATTGAGGGAGGCTTTTACTAGGGTCTTACATACGGTCCCTAGTTCTCAAATGTCATCTGTCCCACAACCTAATGCTCTTGTGAGTCAAAATGGTGTAATGTCGGGTTGACCATGTTATCAGGGTACCAGCATGGGCGGTGGTAATGGTTCTTGGAATTCTGACAATCAAGACTCTGGGGTAGGATGCTACTATTGTCATCAATCGGGTCATACGAAACGAACTTGTCAAAAGTTACTCAAACGAAACCAAAGGAGCTATGGATCTCAATTCGCTCATGTTGCCTCTGCACACGACGCCCCTCCACCCACTCAGAACCCGGTGGTTTCGGTTCCGACAGATAAATATGCCAAATTTCTCCAATTTCAAGATGCATCTAAGCATCCTCAGTCAGTCACTGCTCTCGTGCATAGATCATTGATTCTCGTGCACATATCACATGACAGGTAATCCACAACTCTTTTTCAAACTTTTACTAATCATCGTCCGTCCGTCCGTTACATTAGCAGATGGTTCTACTACTTCTACTGTCCTTGGTTGTGGAACTATTCATATTACACCAACACTTTTGTGCTTAATCTACTAGCTTTCTCATTTAACCTTGTTTCCATTAGCAAACTCACCCGTTCTACGTCCTCGAATCATTTTCCTATAGTCAAAGTGTAATCATAACTTAGTAAACTCATCTGAGGTATGCATTCTAAGTCAAAAATATAGTTTATAAGCCAACTCATCACCAGATAAGACATCACTAGATAAGACATCCATAATATAAAAGTTACGATGAACATTTCCATTATAATCAATTCAAAAACCTTCAAGAGGTACAATGTACTAATCTGAAAAACAACTGGAAAAGGGAAACACAATGCTGAACTAGAAAGAAATCCTAACTACTATGCTAAATCACTGAGCATCTGGAGTTTTCATCCCATGGTTCTTCAGGATCTTCCTCCATTTGATCTTCTGGCTCCGTTATCTGCTTCAGCCACATCCCATACAAAGAAGCAGAGAAGTCAGCAAAGCTGATGATGGGAGCGCATCTGCATTGTAGGTGAAGGTCGCTTCTCGAAGAAAGAGAGCTCTCACACGAGGTTCCCACTCCGGGGGCATAGTGTCCATCAGTTTCACGGCCGCCACATAGTCTGAGACGCCATTTTGCTTTACTACGGCCCACATCCTTCCCATAGCAAGAATGTGGCTTCCCAAATCATGGTTGTCCAACATCTCATAATTCTTAAATTCTCTAATACGCCTCCTTTTCAGGACCGCGGGGCAAATGACAGACTTCCTAGCAGTTTCGTGAGGCCCAACCATCTAACTATACATATATCAGGCCCATGATTTTTTTTTAAATATCATGAAATTTCTTAAGTTCGAAGCATAGTAAAATGAAGACATATATCATTTCTCAACATTAAAATTATGCATTTATTTTCGCAATAAATGACATTAACATAAGGCTCAAGTCTCATAAAATAACATTCTCGCATAATACATGGCATAAAGCTCAAATTTCATAATGCAATATGATGAGAAAAAATATAAGTATTACCTCGAAGTCCCCGTGGTGCGGCGAAGGTGATTGATCATAGATTATTTTAAAAAAATCCGACTTTTTTTTTCCAAGTCTATAGAAACGTAAGCCTGCTCTGATACCACTAATGTAACACCCTAGTTTTGGAAAATGCAACTACGCATAATAATATCCACAAAATGACTAAGAATCTAACGGAAACGAGTCAACCTTTTTTTTTGTCCAAAGAATAAAATAACTAACTTAAATAAAAATTGCATCATCCATCAATTGAAATAAAACTAGTACACTGTATGTTTTATAAATACGAAAAAGATTAAAAGACCAACATCGTTCAAGAAATTCTACTACTAATAAAAATTCGACAAAAAACAACTGTCATGATCAATTCATCCGCCACGCGCCATGTCGGGCTCCTCAACCTGAAAGGGGTAAAATTGTTGGGGTGAGTTATTGTCAACTCAGTGGGGAAACAATTGTTCAAGTTAATACGCATGCATAACAGTTAGCACAAACTTTCACGGAAAAATATCATAGTCTCAATTACAGTTAAGTACAAATAGTCTCAAAGTCTCATGTACATTTAAGTACAAATAGTCTCAAAGTCTCGCTTACAATTAAGTACCAATAGTCTCAAAGTCTCGAGTACAATTAAGTACCAATAGTCTCAAAGTCTCACGTACAATTAAGTACAAATAGTCTCAACATCACGCATCATATTTATCATGAACATGCAACTAACAGTTAAAACATGGCATTTAAATTAAACAAAAGCAATAAACCCCACCTCAAATAAGTGCAGAAAATACCAAATGCGTGCTCGATTGAAAATCTAAACCTCGTATGAATGATTTCCTACGAATAGAATAAATAAATAAATTAATTAACCAAAATACATGGCTTAAGAAAATTTGGGCTTGAAAAAGATAAAATTAAAGAAGTAGAGAGTGAATAAAAGAATGGAATTAAAAATATGGTATTAATGGGCTGTCTTGAAGATAAGGGTAATAATCTGGGGGTGGATTTGAAATTTCTGGAAAAATAGAAATTTGGTGGGGTGAAATTAATATTTTGAAGAATAAGGGGTTAAATCCCTTAGTTGGGCTAGAGATATTCTTGACCCATCCAAATTCCAATCTCAATTTCAATCTCTCATCCTCACATTTTTTTCTTTTCGGCCGTCCCTCTGTTTCGAAAAAAACAATTAAACTGTTCATCAAAAACCCTCCCTCTCCTACGCTCAGTCTCGCTCTCTTCTCCATCTCACTCTCTGAAAAAAATTTTCTTTCCAAAAAGAAATCTGCAGACTTCTTCCTAAATTCTCTCCCTCACAACCCCTCTCTCTCTCTCTCTCTCTCTCTCTCTCTCTCTCTCTCTCTCTCCCGGTCACCCGCACACACAACGCGCACACACACCGGCGGAGATGTGAGACAACAAAGATGAATGTATGACTGGTTTTGGATTTTTGGGATTTGAGATTTCGGGTTTGTTTCCTGGAATTTTGTTGGGTTCGGGCCGACGATTCGGAATTTCGGGCTGTTTCTCTTTTTTTTTTTATTTATAAATTTGTATTTTCGATCGGCAAACGGGTTTGGGGTTCAGAAGTGGCGGATGTTTTTAGACGGGCGACTCGGGGTGTTTTGGCTATGCGTTCCGGTGGCTGTGGCCTGAACTCGGATGGTAGATTGAGAGATTAAGAACAACTGTTGGGTTATTACCTTGTTGTGAAGACATGAGACGTAGTAAGGAATTGCAAAGAAGTGAAAGCTCGCGATTGAATCGTGAGGGATTTCTCCTTTTTTTTTTTCCTGAGGTTGTGAGATAGCAGTTGGGTTTGAGGAGTTAATATCAGATATTTAGAAGCCTAAAGAACGTGGACTGAAGAATGTTCAGTTTGAGGGAGTTGAGGGAATAGTGGGCATTTGAACGTGGGAGGATATCTGATATAAGCCAAAATTTGTTAAGGAAAGATTTTGTTTTATCTAATTTGATATATAATGATAAAGATAAATAATTTCAAATTTCGAAATTTAACTAAAAATAATTTCTGCAGAAATATAACTCTTCTAGAAACTGGACATGGGTTTCAAAAAAATAAATGCATAATAAATTTACAAATGGGCCTGTTAATATCATCAAGACTGGGCTTGAAAAAAAAAACTAAGATTGAGATTCTATATTGGGCCAAAAATTAAAATCCTAAAAGTCTAAAAATACTAAAACCCAAATTTGGTAAAAATTGGGGTATTACAGTGGGTACTCGTTGAGCTCACAGGAAGGATTCATAGACGTATAACTCGCTTCTTATTCCCCCTTCATCCGGAGCTGCCGTAACTTGGGCTCATCATGCTATACTCGCAGGGAAGGAAAAACGAGCAGTTTACGTTTTAGTAGCGTTGTACTGGTTAGCTCTCGCTTTCCTTATCATTGGAGAGACTGTTGCCTACTATCGATGTTAGACGAGACATCGGTATCTATTGGCTGCAAGTGGGTTTTTGCAGTCAAGTCTAATTCTAATGGCTCTATAGCTCGTCTCAAAGCTTGGTTGGTAGCTAAAGGCTATGCTCAGACCTATGGGATTGATTACTCTGACACTTTCTCTCCAGTAGGCAAGTTTACATTTGTTAGATTATTCATTTCCTTATCAGCTACAAACAATTGTCCTTTGCACCAACTTGATGTGAAGAATGCATTTTTACATGGCGATCTTGTTGAGGAAGTATATATGGAGCAATCTCCTGCGTTTATTGCTCAGGGGAGTCTGGGTAGGTCTGTCGGCTTCGCAAGTCGTTATATGGGTTAAAGCAGAGCCCCAGGGCTTGGTTTGGGAAATTTAGTCAATCAACAGAGAGGTTTGGGATGCATGAGAGTAAGAGTGATCATACAGTGTTCTACAAGCAATCTGTTTCTGGCATCATTCTACATGTCTATGTAGATATCGTTATTACTGGAAGTGATGCGCAAGGAATTTCGTCCTTAAAAGCGTTCTTGCAAGATCAGTTCAGTACTACGAATTTGGGAGCTTTGAAATACTTCTTGGGGATAGAGGTGTTGAGGAGCAGAAAAGGGATTTTTCTGTCTCAACAGAAGTATGTTCCAGATTTGTTAGGAGAAACTGGAAAAATTGGGAGCCAAACCTTGCAACTCTCCAATGCTTCCAAATCATCAGTTTGTTAGGATGGTGATGCATTTGATGATCCTGAACGATATAGGAGATTAGTTGGAAAACTAAAATATCTTACATTAACTTGACCTGATATTGCTTATTCAGTAAGCACTTTAAATCAATTGATGTCTTCTCCTACAATCCATCATTGGTCTACCTTGGAACAAATATTGTGCTACATAAAAGTTGCTCATGGATGTGGTATATCGTATCAAAATCATGGGCATAATAATATTGAGTGTTTCTCTGATGCAGATTGGGCAAGTTCTAAGATTGATCGGAAATCTTCTACTGGATATTGTGTTTTTGTTGGGGGAAACCTGATTTCGTGGAGAAGTGAGAAACAAAATGTGGTATCACGATCTAGTGCAGAATCAGAATATTGAGCAATGGCACAGGCTTCGTATGAAGTAGTGTGGGTTTCGCAACTTCCAACTAAAATTGGTTTTTGTGTTCCCTTTTCCTCAAAAATTATGGTGTGATAATCAATTCACATTGCCTGAAATCCTGTCGTACATGAACGAACCAAACATATTGAGATAGATTGCCACTTCGTTCATGAGAAGATTTAGCAAAACTTGATTTCTAAGCTTATGTGAAGATTGGGGAACAACTAGGGGACATTTTCACCAAAGCTCTCAATGGAGCTCGGGTCACTTACATTTGTATGGGCATGATAGATCTCTTCGCTCCAGCTTTAAGGGGGAGTGTTATAGATATATATATGGATATATTTAGTTCCTTATCTAATAGCTTAATTATAGGAAATTTGATTTTGTGAATCCTTTCCTTCCTAGAATATGTTAATTGTATCATGTATATATAGGGTACCATTCCTTCAGTAATAATACAAAGAAATTCATATTCTCACTTCTACAATAATGATGCTCATGAGAGGTCTTTTCTTTTTAAAATCTACTTTTTGAGAGGGTTGGATGTTGTGGAGGTCTGTTTGAGGTTGTCATGCGAAGAGCTAATGTACTACAATTCCTCATATTGACATGTACTGTTGTTTTTTATCTACTTGCACTTGTATTAGGATTATTTCAGCATCCTTGAACTACTCGGTGGTAGATTAGTGAGCTCCACAGGTTTTGGCTATCCTGCATTTTCTCATGGAAACACTGGTTAATTGCAGTTTCTTGTCAAGAAAGGCCATGTTACAACACCTCATGCTGATTATTGTCTTCCTGGAATAACACGTGCAACTGTAAGATCCATGATGTAATGTTTACAAGTGCCTCAACCCTAAACTAATATGAGCTGCCTGCATGCTTTTATATTTGTACATGTGCTGATTTAGAAAGCTTTTAAGTTTTCTATATGCAGCTGTTGTGGTGATCATTTATTCTCATATCTGTGTGCAGTAAATTTGATGTGTGGCATGCGCCCTCTGTAAATGTTCATCTCTTGTATAAATGCACATATTTCAGTAGAATCAATTAGAAGATAATTAGAATCCCGTAGATTAGCCTAGTGATTTACTTTCCTTGTTTTGGTTGCTCTCCAACTTGTATATAATTGTACCTTGTAACTCTTGGAATATACAATTCATTCACATTACATTAGTAAACATTATTAGTGTAAGTATGGGTCATTCTACTGCTGTAATTTGATCGATGTTGGGGAACATAAGAATCAGTATATCTATTCACTAGTCTCTGAATGAGATATCAATTTAATATACAACATTATTTATTTAGTTCACTGTTTTATCTTGTCTGAATTATTGGAAGAAAGAATTGTTTCATGACACTCTTTGCTTTCTTGTGATTTGTGCTGAATCTATATGATGTATATTTGAAGATCACTGAGAAAAGTTTACACCTATAATATGCTATATGAGCAAATAATACCTCCATTTTACAGGTTATGGAACTTGTAGTCAAAGAAAAACTGGTTCTGGCGGAGCGGCGTATTAGTCTATCAGAGTTTCACACTGCAGATGAGGTCTATTCTTCTTATGTTCTCTGTTTGCATCTCAAATAAGGATGTCAGTTTGGTATCATCATGGGTCACAGTCGTTCATATCATTGCACTTGTTTGAATAGTTTTTGTGCCCCTTTTGTGCTTCAGTCTGCACAATGTTTCACTTGCTCGAACAATTTCCATGCCTTTCGTGACTTATCTTCAGGAAGAAGGTTCTTGGTCATTGGATACAATTCCAAGTGGTTATGATTAGTCATAGTTCCTTTTAACTTATATTTGTTTCAAGACAGAGTGAGACATTATTTTACCACTGATCTATTGCCCTCATTGTAATTCATGCTAGTCCGTCACCCATCTTTTTCCCCATTCATTGAAAGGAATAATGAAGTATGTGATTCATCTAGCTAGTTATTAATGATGATACTTCTTAATCCTCCTTTCTAATGCAAGTTTCGTTATGTTAACCTTTTTTGCTGCAGGTGTTCACGACAGGAACCATGGGAGAACTCAGTCCGGTTAGTCTTTTGTATCAACGTATTATATTATGTTGCTGGTACTTTCTTGTATGAACTATTTCTATTTTCTATGTGGATATAGATGTTTGATCACTTATCATTCTCCATTAGCATGTTTATTCCTTCTTTTTTTTCCTTCAAGTTATTTACATGGTTGAAGACGAGCATTTTTCCGTAAATATTTAGATCCTGCTTTTTGGCTTGATGAAGAGACACACTAATGTCATAAAGATTGCTTTCGACCATCTGGACTGAGATTCATGTTGAATTCTGTTCGGCTGGATGTACTTTAGCAACAACTATGAAAAGCAACAAGTTTAATAATCTTTTTATTGTCGGATAGTGGTAATGATGA
Organism: Rehmannia glutinosa; assembly: GCA_016081115.2. Lineage (NCBI taxonomy): Eukaryota > Viridiplantae > Streptophyta > Magnoliopsida > Lamiales > Orobanchaceae > Rehmannia > Rehmannia glutinosa. Next base: position 59,192,994 of record CM071937.1, on the reverse strand, counting down.
TGGTGGTGGCGGTGGGAATGTTTCAAAGTGTTGCAGATGACTAACGAATATTATGCTGTAAAAGTTATTTAAGGACTTAATTCCTATCTGAATTTGTCAGCAAGTCCATCCAATAATCTATACCAGTGAAATGAACTGCAAAGGCCAAGACATTGTTCCTCAACTTTAAGATTGTATCCAATTCCTCAAAGCTCTCTTATGTTCCCTCCAAAGTCCGCATTAGACAGGAGTCAGTGTCCATTTTCCTTTCAAATTATAACATCTCTATTGCTCAACTGGCTGTGCTTACTGTGGATGGAATTACCTTTTTTCAGGCCATTCAGATTAACTAGCTGAACTCAAATACAGCTTCAACATCGAAATTTAAAGTTAGCTGCAACCCTGCACTAGCTGGTGCTAAATGATTTTTGCTCAGAAATAATGTCCACAAATTTTGGCTCAGAAATCTTTAGTAATGGTGACAGAATTGTTTTGGTGATCCGATTCTAATCTCAATTAGCACACATTGCCATTTTCCAAACACCACCGCATTCTTTAGTTGATCTCCCAACCATTTACTAAGAAAATCTTCTTTATATCTTCTATCCCTGGACACCCTACCTGACTTGCGAAAAATATCAAACATGATAGATAATGTGGCTGGACACAGGCATATGTTCTATGTTGTGAACTATATATTTTTCTAATAACGCAGTTTAGTTGAAAATGGAGAGCCTGAATCATCTACTAGCTCCTTAGGCTAGGGAAGGCCTCTTATCAATATGTATCAATGCTTTCTGTGTCTGCCAAATAAAACTGTAGTTTTGCTGCCACTTTATTTTAAATGTGATAACTTACTTTAACAATTTTAAATGTGATAACAAATTGATGTCATGCGTGGTGACGTTAATATGTTGCTCTTAACTGTTCAGGTTATTAAAATTGATGGACGCACAATTGGTGATGGTCGAGTGGGACCTGTAACTCGAAGATTGCAAAATGCTTATAAAGAATTGACCACAGGGTCAGGGGTGCCTATACCCACTTATCAACAACCTTGAGAAGATACTTCTGCAGGTGCAACTTTTTCTTCTTAATTCCTCTTGATTGTTTGTTCTACTATACTTTTATATATTTAAACCTTAATTCATATCCTGAACTTCAATCAACATTCTTCTCCATGTTTGAGAGTGAAAGAACTAAATGTCAAACCTTAGCTTGATAGAACTTATTCAAGCAGGGCTACATCATTTTGGACCTCATGGAAAGCTTTGAAAAATGATCTTCACTGGTCAAGCTATTTTCATTTTCCTCAAACAACCAATTAATGTTTATCGCCCCAATCTTGCATAAAACCAAGATTTTGGCATTCCTATGATATGGAAAGTAAATATAAATTAAAGTGTGGAGAGTTGGAGCTTTCTAATTACCTTGTTCAATTATGGTCTTCCTGTCCTCTTAAATTCTAGCAAACATCATATATGGGGTTCCAATTAATTAAGCATTGAGAAAACAATATTATCAGAAATATCAAGTTTTATGCTATTCTGGGTCAACTTTCAAACTACTGGACGAGGATGTTTCGAGAAATCATAATTAGTTTTCATTGTTTTCTCTTATTTCTGTTAGGTGGAGACTACCTCAGAAAAGATTCCAAATGCTTTGTTGCAAAAATAAAACTAATTTCACTCATTTTTAATATGTTCTGGGTAATTTTTATTGCTCTCAAACATAAAACTTTTTAGAGGTTTAAGGGGTTCAAATGAGTCGATATCGAAAATTGCAGGCTCGAGATTGAGCTTGTCTTTAAACTTTCAAGCTTGAGCTTGTCAAGCAAGAATATTAGTAGCTCAAGCACCAGCTCAAAGTAAAAGGATTGAGCTAGTTCGTGAGTTCAGTTATTTTATCAAGCTTGAGCTTGCCCCGCTAGCTTGACTCAATATTTATCGAGCTTATGCTTGAGCAATTTTTTTTTACTTTTTTGTTGAGTTGATTAATGCAGTACTTTGGTTTCCATTGGAATTTTCATATATTGAATTCTTTTAATAAATGAAAAAAAGGAGTCATAGTAATTTAATACTTTCCATTCAATTAAGCAAAAAAATCTAAACAAAGAATTCTTAAATCTATTTTTTGCAAATAACAATTCACGACAACAACAACGTCACTATCGGTCCGCAGTGAGTTTATAGCAATTTATCATCTTCACAATTTAAAGAACTGTAGACTAAGAAGTTGATACCATTCCAGTATCCCACTTTGGAAAATGGAACTAGATCTCATGGTGCCCTGGTCTCTGGTATGATGCAGTGGGTTAGATTTGGCAGCCAGTAGAATTCATATAGTGGACTGGAGATGGAAAAGGTGACACAAACGAATGGCAATGTTGATTGGGTTGAACAATTTTAAATGTGATAACATTGATGTCATGCGTGGTGACGTTAATATGTTGCTCTTAACTGTTCAGGTTATTAAAATTGATGGACGCACAATTAGTGATGGTCGAGTGGGACCTGTAACTCGAAGATTGCAAAATGCTTATAAAGAATTGACCACAGGGTCAGGGTGCCTATACCCCTTATCAACAATTGGTGCAACTTTCTTCTTAATTCCTCTTGATTGTTTCTATACCCTTAATTCATATTATCAACAACATTCCATGTTTTGAAAGAACTAAATGTCAAACCTTAGCTTGCCCCAATCTTCAAACCAAGATTTTGGCATTCCTATGATATGGAAAGTAAATATAAATTAAAGTGTGGAGAGTTGGAGCTTTCTACTGCAATTCATGTAGGAAATTCAACTGTAGGGCGATGTAAAGATAGTTGATGGTCATGAACGGTGGTGACAATAGCTTGGTGGTGTTTGAGGAAGCTCTTGGAGAGGTAGATGAACGGGCAAAACAATAGGGTCAAACTAAGGAGTTACATCTAGAGCAAGACTACAAGTATTTTACTATTCATAATATTTATTTTACATTTTCTGTTATTATAAATTATTTGAATTTTTTTTAGGGTTAATTACAAAAAGTACCCTTGAGGTTTGACCTAATTACAAAAAAACCCAGCTAACTTTAAAAATTACAAAAAATACCCCTGAGGTTTTATTTTGTCTAACATTTAAAACCTTCATAAAAAAAAAAATTCAAAATCTCCTTAATATTTATAAAAATAAAAAACTTTTTAGGGGTTCAAATGAGGTTTACCCTTAATTTTAACAGCTCAAGAATCAAACCTCTTGAGGGTATTTTTGTAATTTTAAAAGTTAGTTGGATTTTTTTGGAATTAGGTCAAAGTCAAATTTTAAAAGTTAGCTGGATTTTTTTGGAATTAGGTCAAACCTCAGGGGTACTTTTTGTAATTATCCCTTTTTTTTAATCAAAATATGGGATAATTACAAAACCCCCGGAGGTTCGGGCTAGTCACAAAAAACTCTATAGTTTTTTGAAAATTACAAAAAAAAAACCCTTGAGGTTTGATTCTGTCTTACATTTACCCCATTTGTAAGTAAAAAAACATTTCAAAACCCCCCCTCATATTTGTAGAAATATTATAGTTACCCCCTTAAATTTAAGATATAATCAAACCGGAGGGGGCTTTTTGTAATTTTGAAACATCGCTAGATTTTTTTGTTACCAAACCTCAAGTTTTTTTTTTTTTGTAATTATCCCTAATAATAATCAAAAGCTCCTAGCTCATGAGCTTTTGAACAACTATATTTGAGCTCAAGCTCGTGTTTGAGAAGCGTTCCTCGAGTGGCTCGTCCAGGCTCATGAGCCTAATATACTCATCTTAGACCCCTAAATTTAAGTACCGTACCATCCGTAAGTGTTGTGTGTAGGCTTCCTACAGGCATATTTAGATCGAAAACACACAATCACTGAAAAAAACTTGAGATTGTGAACTTAGGTGATATCTTCATATTGTAGTTTCACCCTCCACCATGAGGATGAGCGGAATTTATCAGTGTTTACAAGTGTGCCTGCACTCTAATCTTCGTGTTTCATAATTAAGTCAAGATAATACTGCTTTCAAGAAAATTGAGAAATAAATTTTGATTTTTCTAATTTTTGAATGAGAAAAGAATATTCCAATAAAGTTTTTTAATTTTGATAATTATAACCTAATTTTATTGGTAATTACAGCCTAATTATAGCCTAATGGGTAATAAATGAAGTATTTATCTATCAAAACCTTAAATCCCTAAAGCGCACACTGGATTACTTCAATTTCCACGCTCCACCTCAGGTTGTGTAGTAAGCTGACGATGCCCAACTTGTTTGTTGGATTATCACAATAGGTCCTACGTAGTTCTTTGGTAGAATAGCTGCACTTTAGGAGCCAGCTCGAACTTAGATCAGTTGAGCTATTCCCGCTTATCTTTTGTGAGATGAATTGATGATCTATCTTAAGATGGGTGCTTCTTGACGTGCTTCGTGATATCATGGTGACCTTGATTCTTCATGATACTTGTGCACCCTAATTATCACGACACAACTTTAGTGGTTTCTTAACTGAGAAGTTTAATTCTTCGAGCAACCTTCTCAACCATATTCCTTTACGAAACCCAAGTGCCAATGCGTTGTCAACTTATGCAACACTCCTGAAGGCCACCCTTGCATCTTACTTCTCAATGTCACAAGATTCATATGCTCTATGTCAGGCTGTTCATGTATTGGCTCAATACACTGGTAGAAAAACCAAATTTGATCGAGTGTGTGAGACATTAATAAGCTTCCAACTAAATTGTTGATATCTAACCCTCATCAATTGTGCACTATTAGTAGTTTCAATCTTTGTTGGGTCCATCAGAGTATGCAAGTTTACACCCAAGCAGTCAGTTTCTTGCAGTGGATGTAGGATATATCTTCGTTATGAGATGAAAATATACTTTCTTCATTGTGTGACTAAGAAAGTAAGAATGCTTCTTATATACAACTAGGAAATTGTATCAAGAGAAGTAACAATGCTTGAATGCTTATATAATGTTTTATACGAAACGAAATTAAAAATTGGATGCTTAGTGCACAATTTCGTTCCTTTTCGTACTGCAATGGGCCATTGTAGATCATCATGTAATGCATCATTATCTACAAAGAATTTCACTTGACCTTGGATTTGGTTTGGGATCTTGGTACTACTTCAAACATATAGATTGTTCTATCTTCTGGTAATTTTTTCCTCTCCTTAATGTGACACAAAACTCACTTTGCACAGGTTGTGTAAATGGTGCAAGTTTGTGGATATGCAGATAGGAAACAATTTCTCTAGGCACACAAAATTTGGGTGAACTAGGCGATGGTACATAACATAACTACATTACCACTATTGGAATTACGAGCAGACTCGAGCTTTTGTGTGACTTACTTGTAAAGGTCACACACCTAATTGTTTGGATTTGTCTTTTAAGTGAAGAGTCAATATTGAGGAGGTAGGGCACTGAAAACTCGTCAGCACTGCAAATCGTCATCCCCAAATTGAAGACATAAAAGTTACCCTATTGAGAAGAGAGTTTTGCCACATACTGTAGGTCACGGGCGAGTTTACTAATTGACAGTTAAGTGCAATTAAGATTTGGAACAAGATTGAGAGTACAACTGTTCCTGTCCCAACTACTTTTAGGAGAGACCCATCACCATTCACCAACATGGAATGTTCGTGACCTGGACTGTAACTATGGAAGACAGTTAGGTCTCTTGTTATTACACCCCTAATGAACGGTCCATGTCACTTTCTTTTTGTTCAGTTTGAGGCACCCAAGAATTAGCCATTTCTTGCTACAAAACCTATTACTGAGGTTGCTGTTCTGCTTTTTTGAATATATCTCTTTGGCAACTTCCGAAATTTCCTTGTCGGTTCCGTACATTAGGAGTTCACCATATGTTGTTGGCCATCGAGTTGACTAAAAAGGACATTAACATGTTTTCTGTCTTCCAGATCTTGAACACGTGTTCATTCTTCTGTTGGATAGTAGCACAAGTAAGATAACGACTTTTTCCAATCCTCTTGAATATCATTACTTGTTGGAACCATTGGAGGAAATAATGCCCATTCAGGACTCATGACTGGGGACAGAAGATTTATGTGATCTTCGATAACAGCTTGATGCAGCAGCACCTGGATTGAAGGTGACCTCAGAAGAATTTAAATTTTGACAAGAAATTCATTTTTCCTTTTTTTTTTTTGGTTTTTCGAATGAGATAAGAATACACAAATAAATACCCTGTCAAGCAGCTAAACTGCTGCCTTAAATCATGGTTGTTATGGCCTAATTTCGCAAAGTTATTCCTCCACTATACTATAATCTTAATCAGAGAGAAATCAGGTAATATCTTTCCCAAATGTCATTATTAGTAATTATCTTTATGCTTACTCATTAATTATGTATCCTAAGAGCCCAGGACTGAGTAATTCTGAATTTCGAAAAGCTTGCACATCCCAAGAAACAGAATTGATTATAAAAGGTGCTATTTATGTTTGTGTCGTGTGGTTGAGATATTGTTTGTGCGTCTCTGTTATAGGCAATCTTGTGCATATCCGTTTTTTTTATGGTGGTTAATTTTATAACAGTCTTATTCTTTAATTTCTCTTCGTCCAACTAATCTCACCTTATTGTTTATTACCAGGTTGCTGTGACATGAAGAATATGCAGTGACTGTGTCGTTTTGATGGAAACGAGAGACAAATTTCTGTATAGATCAGCAAAGAAACAGGAACTTAGTATCCTTTTAATGTTCATCTTGCAATAAAAACTTCCAGTTATTTGTATGTCTTGACTCTTGTTACAAGGAGGGAAATAGTGATTGTGCTACTCTTGTGCTCGTCTCTCTGTGTGACCTCAAGACAATTGCTATATTAGTAATGAATAAGGATGTCTACCATAATCAAATTGCACCAATCTTTTTTTACATATTTGGCTACTTATTTCCATTGGATTTAATTTTTGAAATAGTTATCCCAAGCTTAAATTTGAATTGAAATTATGGCCACTATACTAGATTTTTGAAGAGATTAAAAGTATACCTGCATATTCATGTAGGTTGGCACATTTATATTGTCTAGCGTGGATGAGTTTATTTTCAGTTAGTCTTTGTTTATAGACTAAATTCAGTATTCCATACATTTTATGGCATGTTGATTTCAATTCAATATATCTTGGTTTAAAGACTATTCAGTTTCCCGTATAAACAAACACTCAATTGGGTGCAAAAACTTGTTAGCAAGTTGGCGATGTACGTTAGTACATTGATTTGTTATTTCATTTGATTATTTTAATTAAATTGTTATTAGTATTTATATCACTGGCACGCGACTCTAGTCTTACTAAACCTCTTTTTTTTTTCCAGAAAATTTATAATCCGTTCAAACTATGAAAAAGTTCAAGATTTACTGTGCCCATGCACTTTATTATCACTTCCTATTTACAGCATATTATTACAACTCAATAACCACAAGATTAATGATATGATTATTAGAGGAACTGCAAATCAGAGAAATTAGTAAAGCAAGGAAATTATAAAATTAGTTCCGTAACGAAAAAGTTTGGCAAAACATGTCCTCTTATAATTTCAATTGGCAAAATCACTCTATAACACTATTAAAAAGACGCGGATTGAGTTCAAATTTGGCCGACAATTCCAAAGTTAGCCGGAAAAGTTAAATATTTGGGAATTATCAATTTCCGGTCTGTTTTGATTGCGGGGCCCATTGAGTTGGCAGTTTCAGGTAATTAAGCTAAAGCCTGAAATTAAATGGCCCTTCATTAAAATTTCAATTTCCCATGATATTGTAAAACATTTCAAGATTTTGGGAGTGATTGTTAATGAGACTGTTACAAGAATCCATTTTTTAACAACATTTGTCAACAAGTGTGTGTTTGTGAATTTCTGTTGAGAAAATTTTTCAGATGACAGTTTTTTCTATTCTAAAATGTATTTACATCATAACACATTTTGACACAAAAAAGAAAAAGAAATATTTCGCATCTTTTATCTCTTCACAATTCTTATAAAAGTATATCCACTTTCAAATACATATTATATAGTTATTGGCTTATTGCACTTTTATCTCATCAAATATATTCAAAACTCATTATTTTCTAAAGCAAGTTTATCTCACTTTTTTTATACTAGTAAGGTGCACATGCATTGTACATGGTAATATAATTTACTTAATTTAATTTTTTTTGTTAATAAGTTAATGTTGTAAAATTAGAATTCTGAGAAAAACTTTATAAACGGAATATAGTTATGAGAAATTCACTAATAAACAACAAGACATAAATAATTCTAAGGCATTTTGAACATAGAAAAATATTGACATATTGATGAGAATAATGAAATAAATTATTCCATGATCAAAATTCAAGTCTCATGAAAATAAACAAATAAATAAGGACCTAATGTGAAATAAAAGATGTGTTAAATCTGTTCTTTAATCTGACAATGAGTTGAAGCAGCTCAACATGAGCAGATAGGGCACATTCATAAAATCGGATTGGGTTGAACCGACCCAAAATTTCATCGGGACGCCATTTCATCATCTCTTTCTGGGCCCTTAAAAATGACGTTTATTCCAACCCCATATTCGGGTTGCCAGGTCGGCCCATCAAGCCAGACCAATTTTCACAACTCTACTTTTCTTGTCTAATCTTGAATGGACGAATATGTCTTTTTTATTATTTATTTTCAATGATTTGTTTATATACTTCTTTGCTTAAATCATCTTAATGTCATTTTTCTTCATCTTATTTTTGAGTCGTTTCGTCTCTTGTTTCCATCATCCATTTCATGAGATATTGATGTCATCTCCCGCCATCTTCTCCCTGAGTTGCCTTTTTCTTCTAAAAGAAAAAAATTTCGTCCTCTTTCGGAATCAAGACTAAGTAAAAGCAAAACATGGAAGCAAAAAGAAATACATAAGACCAGTGACGAAGCCAGATTTTTTTTATAGGGGGGGTCAATTAACATTAATATAAAAATAAAATATAATACATCAACTGTAAAAATAATACTATAAATAAAGAATAATTTTGATAATGTCAATGTATTAACTCAATTACATCTAAATATTCAAAAATAAATAACATAATACAACTACATTAATATATCTTAACATTCCTCTTCTGTTCTCATATTTTGAAATCGTTGCTTAATATCATCATTGTTAATATATATATATATATATATATATATTTAGTGTATGTTACTAAACAATCATTCAATAACTTATCGACAATGTTGAATTCTTTAGTGGAAATTTGATAATGAACCCTAAATAATCCCAAAAGAGATGAATAGAGGTACAAGAGAGTAATGTCAAAATTCATGTTCAATATTATGATGGAATAAAAGAAAATGTAGGAATTTTTGAGAAAGGAGAAAAAACTATCAAGATTCAAATATTTTTCAAGATTCAGAAATGGGAAGGGAACAATAAAAATGAAGGAATTGAAAGCTTTTTGTTCTATTTTTACCTATTTTCTACATTTTTTTAAGCTTATAAAGTAAAATTACTAAAATACCCCTAATTTTTTTTTCAAAATTTTAGGAGGGCCCAGTGCCCCCTTGGCCACAATGTGGCTTCGTCTCTGCATAAGACACCTAAATACACAATCAATATTATAAAAACTACAAGCTCTTTAAAAAACAATATAAAGGACAAAAATGATTTCACTAAGAAACATATAGTTCTGAAGAATTAAGAAAAAAATACATGTCCCCAACCAATCACTCCAATGTGTTTTTTTACCCTTGAATGCGTCTAAGAACAACTTAAACAAATTTCTCCCTCCTCTAACAATGTATTACATATAAAATAAAGGCAAAATTGCTTTTTTAGTCCTTTAAGTGGGCATACTTGGAGATTTAGTCCTTTTTTTTTTCTTGAACTTTGATTTTAGTCCTTTAAGTGTACAAAAATCAGAATTTTGGTCCTATGACCTACTATAGCAGGTCAAAGTGACCTGTTTTCATGAGGTGGAATTTTTGTTTTTTCCAAAACATAAAATTTCAATTAAAATGGATGAAGTGGTTGCTTAGTTGGGAACACACTTGCCAAATGGATAGGGAAAAATCCAACTTGACAATATAAAATATTTAAATTACTTTAAATAAAATAAAATGGGTCTACATAATATATTGAAATTATTTTTTAATTTAAAAACATAAATAATTTAGAAAAAAATTACTTATAAAATATAAAATATCGTAGTTAGATAAACATATTTCAATTCGTAGTTGACAGGCTGAAATTCACACTTTTTTATTTTTATTTTTTTATTTTTATTTCATTTGCCAATATTATATTTCATATTTTATACAATATTAATTAATGAATAAAACTACATGCAAGGTGTTAATAATTTTTTGAAATATTTTTCATGTTTGTAAAGAACAAACGCTATTTTATTTATAAAATCATTGGCTCATTTGAATTGTTTTAATACATAAAATATATAATATATATCATAAAATTATATATAATTTAATATTTATTTTCTATTTTTTTTTTAAAACTATAATATATATCATATTTCAATTTGTAGTTGACAGGCTGAAATTCACACTTTTTTTATTTTTATTGGTTTATTTTTATTTTATTTAAAAATGTTATATTTCATATTTTATACAATATTAAATAATGAATAAAACTACATGCAAGGTGTTAATAATTTTTTGAATTATTTTTCATGTTTGTAGAGAATAAATGCTATTTTATTTATAAAATCATTGGCTCATTTGAATATGTTTATCTAACTACGATATTTTATTTTATCAGCATTAATGTTTTTTTTAAATTATATATGTTTTTAAATTAAAAAATAATTTCAACATATTATGTAGACCCATTTTATTTTATATAAAATAATTTAAATATTTTATATTGTCAAGTTGGATTTATTCTTATTTTTCCCTATTCATTTGCCAAGTGTATTCCCAACTAAGCAAGCACTTCATCCATTTTAATTGAAATTTTATGTTTTGGAAAAAACAAAAATGCCACCTTAGGAAAACAGGTCACTTTGACCTGCTATCGTAGGTGATAGGACTAAAATTCTGATTTTTGTACACTTAAAGGACTAAAATCAAAGTTCAAGAAAAAAAAGGACTAAATCTCCAAGTATGCCCAGTTAAAGGACTATAAAAACAATTTTGCCTAAAATAAATAGCAATATCAGTTATCTATAATCAAACTCCAAATCATCCTGAATTTCCTACAAACTTCATACAAAGAGGCAAAGACATAGGCTAATTGTTTCTTTTGATAGTTAAAACAACTCACTAATTATCCCATCATTGTCAGCTATCAGCAGTAACTTAAACTATTTCATCCAAAAAATGAAAAAATAAAAAACCTCAAGTCATGATGTATGCTAGTCTCAAAGCATGTACGTCGAAGTTACAAGAAGCATATAAACAAATCAAAATTTCAGGTTAATAATGATAAAGCATGCATATACAGGAAATTGGCGTAGATAAAATAAAAGAATTAAGAGGTTCGTCCCCATTTATGCCATCCCATCAAAATCTAACGGTACAATTTAACTTTGGCTAAACAATATTTTTAAATCCGGACCAGATATTGAACCGGATTAAAAATTGGGTTATTGGATCACTGGTTCAACCAGTTAAACCGTTCTAAAAAAACCGGTTGACCCATACACATATACATATATATTTTGAAATGTAAAATATAAATACAACTGCAAATGTAAAAAAATAACAAATTCAAATACAAATACAAATAAAAATAAAAATAATAAATTATAATATCCAAAGATATGTATTAATTGAATATAAGGAAAATTATTTGGTAAAGTTATATCTAAATTTACCATATACTTTTTCCTTCAATTTTTATAATAAAGCAAAAAACAAATTTGCTTTAAAAAAAATTAACTGGGTCAACCGGTTTTTGGGTTTTTTGTTAGATTTGATTTGGTGGCAACGATTTTTAGCCACCCATTTTTAATATAGAACCAGACCGAACACGTGACCGGCTCCCGGTTAAACCGGTCGGTCCGCTCCGGGTTTCAAAACATTGCTACTAAATACAAGTTCGGTGTACCATTTCAGTTTCATTTGAATTTTGTAAAATACCAAAAAGCCATCATAAATAGAAAACAATCAGGGATATTTTAGTCCGTTCGATTTTCAGCAGAAATATTCATGTTTTTATAATAAATTAGTAAGGTGCACGTGCATTACACGTGAACCCTATAATTTTACTAATTCAATTAACAATAATGACTTGTATATGTTTAAATTAAGTTAGTTTATTATATATATCACTAATGTCGTACAATTTTTACTTGAAAAGAATTTTGCATGATTAAAAACTTATATTTTGTGAAATAAAATTTAATACTTCAAATATAATGAGGACGCCAAAAGTCCTACACTAAAGAGCTCTAATGAAGTCGTCATATAATTGTTAAGACATCTTTTTGTTGATATTGGTTCGAAGTTCACAAAAATTTTAGCATATTCTGATTGGGCTTCCACCTCCATTTAAGATATCAATTTTCTCTCCTTCCATTAGCCAAACACTCAAACCCACGCTATACCAAATGACTTGTGATGCTTTTTGTAAATGGTAAATTTCTTCAACCACCCTGCATCTTCTATCAAACATATTGCATCCCATGCTTAAAGAATCAATAGACTTGTTACTATTATTATCCCGATTTTAATTAATGACAACTACTATTTCAAGAGATCGATACATATAAAAAAATGGATACTATAAGTACAAGATACATAGGATTGAGCTAACCATGTGTAATGCAGTTAAAGATTGAAAAATCGGACTTTTGCTATGATTCCAAACTAAAAGTTTGCTAACTTGGCACATTGATATGGATGCTCAATTGGGCTCACAATTCCTTGCGGATAAAGATGTTTTCATTAATTTTACCTCTCTGTGGCGGGGACTATGAGATTGGATGTGGCACACCTTTTATGGAAGTTTTTGTAGCATAACTCAATTTAGAATCTTCTTTATTGCTGAAGAAAACAATATTAAAGCAATTTTTTTCCCTCGTAAAAAATACAATGTGATATATTAATATATAAATTTAAAATGATGGGTTAGTGGCATATATATTTCGTACGTTTTTTTGTTTCTTAATATAATTTTCCTTAAAATATTCAACATATAACATATCAAAGGCTAGAAAATTGCTTTCGGAAATTGTTATTACATCATCACTTGTCAACTTTCATTGCAACATTCAACATATTTGTTTACACAACCACTTGTCAATTTTTACGTTATATTATTATACTAATTTAATTGAGTTTGACCATAATAAGTTAACAATATATTTGAGTTTGGCATGAATAATGATTTTTTTCCACAATATCTACTGTTAGGCATCGCGTATATTTATAATAAAAAAAAATATATCTTTAAATCCAAATGCAAATGCATAGCTATTTAGTGTAGCATCTGAAGTGCAAATTTTTAGTTTCCATAGATTTTTATTTCAAATCATTACTAAATGTAATGGTGAAAGCTGTGAGCATGTTTATTTTAACAGACAACCAACCTGTCTAAGAGAATAAGATTAATTAGAAAATACCAAAACACGTTAATATCTTAATAAACTTAATAAAAACTATAGTAAAAACTGTTAATATTCCATTATTAAAAGTGAAAAACTAACATTAGCAACTGTAAATTCAGATATACAGGTTGGGAACTATGCCTTAATCTTTCACCCATTTGGCCTGGTGTTTTCCTTAAAAAAAATTCAGATAAAAATGACAAATATGATAATTTATAAACAGAATCACCAACTTCTCTTAACTACTAAGAAAAGAAAATTTCAGACCATTTTTCCAATATTTCTGCAAACCCAAGCTCTAAACACCAAAATAACACCACAAAAACATAAAACATGAAAGGAAGCAAAAACTTTCGCCCCATATAACAAATTTTTGCTATTTCTTGTTCTCGTATCTAGCCACAATCTTGAACTTCCCTATTTGCTCTTGTTGCACAACCAAACCAAAAACTCAATTTAATATATAGACACACACACACACACATACACTCTCATACATATATATACCTATAAATAGAAAACCCATCAACAAAAACCAAATCCACCAAGAAAAATCATGAAAAAAAATTCTATAATCACATTTGTAAATTACCTTACTCCAAAGATCAGAATGAGATGTGCAATAGCAGCAACAACAACTCCCTTATTCTTCATTTGTCTGCAGTCAATACAAAGCTCCTATTTCACCCACAACTCACATGAAATGCCAATGGACACTTAGGCTCATAACAATCAATCGCACATCCATTTTTCATTTCACAAACATAACACTTCTTCTCTCATGTCCTCTTCAAAATCTTACTAAAATCAATGCCTTCTCAACCTTCAGGATCAACATAAAACACTTTCAGCACATAAATCACCCACACCAAATGAGCCCAATATCAATCCACCTGTATGCCTAAGGCAAATATTGCAAACATACGTGGCATGTAATCAAAAGGCGAAAATCACCTCATCGGTCCACCATCTGATCCACTAAGTCGTGTTCAATCAACTCTTTACTAAGGTAGAGGTTCAAGTATTTGATAAAATTATTGTCAAGTTAAACAATAACCCATTTCAAGAATTCACATATATCTGTAGATTCAATCATATATATCACAATTTTAACTTCATAAATCATAATGATACCATCAAATATCAAAATAATGATTAGGCTCTTCAGAAATCAAAGCAATAACCATTTAATACTATGACAGAAAAAATGCTAAAGGAGGAAAAAAAGTCTCTTAACACACCACAATGATTCAACATAGACATAATAAGAGAAAAAACGAAATTATTCTACACTCACAAAGGATTAATACATCCAATCAGCATGATACCTACAAATCAACAACGAAATTTTTTCTCAAGATAATAATAATCTCTCTTTAAAAGTATTTTACATCTTATAAACAATGATTCTATGGATATACTATCACTAATTTTCAAATTACTATATCAATTTAAGATAAATATATGCACTTTTAAATTAATTTTTCATTTTTTAGGCCAATCGATGCTAATTCAAAACTGGTCATTCAAAGTTGAAAGAAGACTATATGAATCGTGACTACTGTTTTGAGTTCCCTATTAATATGGCATGATGCCAAAATTACACTTCAATCATAATGTTAAGAGAACATATAAAGAAGGGATATTCTTATACGACTATGTGCAATTGCTCGGTAGAATATCATGTTGCTCAGTACTTACTAAATGCATCATTTTAAATTTATAAGTTATTTGAGCTAAGCCATTTTCTTCTCGATCTGCATTTACAAAAGGATGAATCAGAACGCAGGCTATTACTTACGATAGGGTGCTTCCAGCGCCATAAGTGGTTTCTTAATTGCCTTTAATATTGTTTATGTCATATGATTATTTTTGGCAAATAATTTTTTTTTCAAAAAACCTTGAAATTTATTCGCACATTTAATATTAGTATATAAGTATAGATATAAATTTAGATATAGATATAGATAATGTGGAAAAACCAACTCCAAAGGGATAATTTGATTATTCAAATGTCAAGAATAAAATATAGCTCAAAGTTTTTGTTAAATACTTATTCGGTTTACAATACTATAAAAGAATGCATCAATAACTATGCAAACACCAATATCATCTTAATTTCCAACAAAACTTAGAATGAAAAACATGGAACCAGAGAATAAAATAATAAGATATACTGATTACTGATAACTTTAAGTAAAATGTGTTAGAATGATAGAAGAAATTATTATTAGTTTAGATCAAAATTCCGTATTTATTTGCTACCTTTCTCCAAACATCAACCAAAGATATACACATAGAAATGAAGACTTAATCCAAGTAGATTTTCCAAATCAAAGCTGAAATCAATTGCCACAATCCACTTGCCAACAAACTAAGAGACTTTATCACCAATCTTTACTTGTGATTTTGTAACTCTCTGACTCCCAATGAGACTTTATTTATGCATCAAATATAATTAGAATAATACGAATAAGGAAGAAAAATGGCAAATAACATTCTCCTTTGTAACTTCCCAAGACTAAATTTGAGAGTCCACAAAACAATATATCTTATATTTCATAGTAAAGCCAAAAACCTCGGAAGTTAGAATTACATAAGTATTTCTCCTTGTTTTATATCCCTTGAAATTCCTTACGCTCTAGTAGATTAAATTTCAGAAAGAAAAAGAAGAGAAATAAAGAAGCAAAGAATCTGAGAAATAAGAAAAAGAAGTCGATCTATTAGCCATTCAGATTTCAAAACAGAAGAATAAAGAAGTACTCCTTGGATTTTTTGTGACTTACCTTTTCTATTGCATTAACTGATCAGATTTCCAAAGATATTAAGTTTTTTGCTCCCTTGTTGTCATGGTCACATCATATAATTTACTTCTTAATTACTCATAAAAATCCATTTTGAAATCAATTTTATTGGGACTGAACACATGATAATTTAATTGGGCAAGAAAAACCTAACATACCTTAAATTAGGGACTTTTGTATACCAATGTTTTAAAAAATGGACCGGCGAGCAAATCGGTTGTGCCATTGGTTAGCGGTTCAACCGGCCTAACAAAAATTCACTAAAAAATATATTTAATTAAATATTGAACAAATCAAAGTTCAAAATATTAATAACCACATACATACAAAGTTTAAACTTTTAAAGAAGAAAAAAAAGCAAAACACAAAACAGAAACAAAAAAAAAAGAAGCAAAACAATGACACATGAGCCTATAGGAAATATCATTGCACAAAATTATCAACGGCACACCCATATACCAATACAAACAGAGAGAGAGAGATTTAGAGAGAGTCGAGAGATAAATAGAGGAAAAAAACAAAAACAAAAATCAAACCAGAGAAAGCCGAATTTTCTTCGCCGGAGAATTGATGAAACCGAGAATATTAAAAGTTGATAGGCCGACTGGATGTTAGAGAAGAGAAAAAGAGAGAAGGGAATCGAGACGAAGACTTAGGTTCCATATTTCCGGCCCTTTTCTTTTTGTTATTTCCTGACAACTTGGTTTGAGTAAAGAGAATGGTTCCAGTTTTATCTTGTTCCTCGGTTTGAAGAGGTTTAATCAGAAATGCAGTTTTATATACTATATATCACTTTGGACCGGACCTAATTTCGGTTGCCGGTTGAACTGGCCGGTCAGGTTCAATTTTTAAAACACTGTTTTATACATGAGAATTAAGGTACAAACATGCAACTGCCTCGTAGTACTATAGAGAATTATCAGAATTTTGAAAGTTCAAGTTTTGTATGAGGCTGCCTTCAATGAACAGACTTTGTGCAACTTTAAGCTAATAATCTGAAGCAAATTAATGAGTTGGGATATTGGTTGGGAGCTTTGCAGGAAGTCAATTAAAAAAAACAAACAAACAAGTGGACATGATTCAATCAATTGCCTAAAGAAACCAACCGGCATAAGGTCAGTATTTTTGGCAAGAATGAGGGCATCAATGAGAAGGAATACAGAAACAAGGGTAGGGCAATTGAGGAAGTATTCCTTGGTGAATTTGGTCCAGTCTGTCCAAAGCTCATGTGGTGCAACTACAAACCTATTGAACACACACAAACAATGAATAATCATACCAATTACCAACAATTTTTTCATCTAAACTAATATGATAGGAATATAATACATTGCTCGACATCACTTGACACACAAAGAAGCGAGAAATAAGCATCAAACTTTTCCCAAAATAAATATTCCAGATGCCTCTCTCTGGTTTATGTTTATCTTCAGAAATTATAGTGATTGAGATAAATCATAAACTTAAGTCAATTGGAGATCTAAGTGATGTATTACCAAAATGAACAAATAGGTTAACTATTACATGCATAATAACGGGTGATAACAACAAAATACAACCGACTGTAAAAGTCTCAAATATACGGTAGTGGTATCTTCCTTTGCCTTATTCGTCTTCTTCCTCTCTCTCGCTCTTTTGTTTTTTGTATTTTTTCTTATATAATTTTTTCTCTATAAAGCTTTGGGCTCTCCCTTCTCTATTTTTTTTTGAGTTGCACCGGGGAAGCGCCTATACGTCATGTAGCTCACGGCTAAAAATATTCTTGTATGGATAACATAATCACTTTATTGTAGTCTAACAGAATATCAATACCAACACAACAGAAAGTTAAACATCTTAGGCAATAAAAGTTAAGTCATACCAGACTATTATATTGAAAAACAAACATGCAATTTCATTTAATTTATTACATTTGCAGATTTTACTACTAACACTACTCGTCTACATGAGCTCAGAAAAAAGAGAAACAAAGTCCATGCTTTGAGAGACAGTTCTGATACCCGTAGCCCAACAAATTTACAAGATACCAACTATCATGAATGCAAAAATGGTTGATGTATTGTGTATTCCCTGCAAAGGTAACAAATAATAACATTATTTTACTTAAATAATTTTATTAATTAAATAAAGGCTACAATGACTCTTGTGGTTTGAATAGTTTCAATTAAATGCTTTCGCTTACACTGATAACGTCAGATAAAGTTTTGACACTCCACACTTTTTTCTGCTTCTCAGAGTAAGTGACAGGAGAAAGAGAAGTTTTAATTGTGGACATTTCAAACACAAGTCAAAATTATTTGGGGTGAAGTAGTTATGTTATGTGATGACCCAAAATGAAAAGACCCATATATAAAACTAAAACTTATCCACAATCCAATCATATTTTTCACTTGTATTATTCTACATGACTCGATAACCATCCTCTCCACCTAAAGAAAATAAATGGTTATCTATCAACTCGCCGTGTGTGAGTCAAACATGTTAAATGTTGCTAGTTAATTCATGAAATCAACATCTAAAAATGGAGTTCTGTATAGCTCTTGCTTCATCCCAGCACCCACACATAAAACAAAGAAGAGACTAAAAATCCCTCCCACTCTTTAATCCTCCATATTTGAGTAAACATATAATATTTTAAATTAACATATTCATTATTTACCTCAGTCTCCATTATGTTCTCATTCATAAAAGTTTTTTTCCGCCACCCAATTCTCTGTTGTGTTTGGATAACCCAATTCTCTAACATAGGCATTCAAACTGATCACGTCGGAATCGAACTCATTGCGTACCTCAAAAAAAGAAATGTAAATGTAATACGATAAAATTAGGAAAAAAAAACCCGTCGATACTTTCAGAAATCCTAACCTTTATCCCCGAGGTAGCCACATGAATCAAAAAACGAAGAGCAATAAACCCAGAACACTCTTGCGCATCCAGGGTTGTTCTTTGAATTCGAAAAACACCAATTCTGTATTAGGATAAAATTCAGGAAAATAAAACCCCATTCTTTTAAATCCATGTAAGAATGGAAGCATTAAATATAGAATAAGTCAAAATACTTTCAGAAATCCTAACCTATATCCCCGGACGTAGCCACGTGAATCGAAAAACGAAGAGCAATAAACCCAGAACACACTCGCGCATTCAGGGTTGTTCTTTGAATTCAGAAAAAAAAACACTTCTGTAATAGGATAAAATTCAGGAAAATAAAACCCCATTGTTTTGACAATCCCTGTAAGAATCGAAGCATTAAACATAGAATAAGTCAAAATACTTTCAGAAATCCTAACCTATATCCCCCGAGGTAGCCACACGAACCGAAAAACGAAGAGCAATAAACCCAGAACACATTTGCGCGTTCAGGGTTGTTCTTTGAATTCGAAAAAAACCAATTCTCTGCCTTTGGGATTCAATGAAACGTCGACAACCCAATTCTTTTACCTAGGCATTCAGACCGACCATCCAGACCGACATCTCTCTCTTTTTCTCTTCCTTTTTTCTTTTGTGTTGCTCTTCCTTTTCCTTTTGTGTTGCTACCGTGCATTGTATATAGTCGTCAAAGAGACGTTTCTCTTTTGTATTTCTATTGGTGTGTTGTTTAGAAGGTAATAAAATAACAATAATTATCAATTAAGTGGTTGATCATAATAATTATAATTTCCAAATTACAAAACTGCCATTAAAAATTAAGAAACAAAGGGCTATTTCAGTCAGGCCAAATTTTTACACAAATATTCAGACTTTTAAGATAGAAAAAGAGAAGAGAAGAAAAGAGAAATAGATATAGATATACTTTCAAAAGTGTGAACTCTTTCAAGAATATTTAGTCAATATGAAATTATGAATTGTAAACAATATATAGTACAAAAAAAAAAGTAGTTTACATATTAAAAAGTTTAATCTATTAACCTTCTAAAGCACATGGAATTTGATTTATCCGATATGTACATGTGAATTTTGTTGCTACTTATGCTTTTTAACTCTGTTTAAATATCTATGCCTCTGTGTGGCATTTAGATCTGTCCCCTCCCCCCTTTATTTTTTTTTACCTAATTTTAATGAAGAAATAAAGTACTTAAGTTACAATTTTTATGGTTTTTTGAGTTTTCCGTCGGTTCACTCTACTTTCATGGCCTAGCTACGCTATTGCATTATATACAAAACATTAATCAATATGAGGACTTAGAAATATGAATCACACAAAATCCGTTGCAAAATGGGTCATATTACTTTCAGCTTCCTGTCAGTCTGTCACCTATGGATGGAGCTTTTCGCATAGTCAAGAGACATTTAAAGTTCATGAACCTAAGCATTAATTCCTACTCATGATTACAACTGAGCTTGATCAAAATTCTTCGACCTTGTCAAGCCAAAATTTGATTGCATTATAGTTTTAACATAATATATTAGAATATCAAACCTCAAATACATAATAGTGTGCACACATTTGAAATATGCATGCAATGAACTCAATGCCACAATGTATGCTAAAAGATCTTAATTAGTACGTGTCTATATGGACAAAAAATCAAGAATGAAGCTTACATGTGAATATTATCGCTCATCCGATTTCCCGACCAGACTAGCGACATGGATTAGTCAAGATATGCAGAAGCTTACTGGTGAATGAATTGTGTTTCATTTGGAGTAAAAAGTCACTAAGTAATGACGACAGAGATGCTTTCAATTTAATTTTTTTATTTTTATTTTTTAGGGCATGCATGATTAATTATGTACATGATTTCAATTCTCAGTGACTTAGTTCTACAAAAAATATTGTAACACAAATAGTTTAGCGCACAAATATTTGGACTGGAACATGCAACTTGTAAGACTGGCCTTTGGAATTGACTTTACAAAGGTAAATACATTAATTGTTTTGACATATGATCATATATCTTGTAAGTGGTAGTGCTTCTGTTGCGTATAATGTAAATTCCGTAGCGGATCAATTCCAACGAGCCTTTCAAACTAGTACTTTTTGTAATCGGCTCTATAGTTTCTTCAATAGACGTTGGTTTTTCGATCAAGTTTTGAATGACTTTCTAGTCAGATCGTTCCTGCGTTTCGGATATGAAGTCTCATTCGAAGCTTTAGACAAAGGTGCTATTGTGATATTGGGCCCTTATGGTTAAGCGTAATTTTCCCGAGTCAGAACAATCGTAATTAGTAAAAAGGGTGTTGTGAACAAGGAGAACGAATCTCGTGAGAGAAATGCAAAGAGAGAGGCAATCTGCGAGGAAAAAGGAGCTACGACTGAAGAGTTGTTGAAGAAAGCTGAAGAGTTCAAGAATCCTTGTCTGAAAAATGTTGATGGGCCAAATATTGAGGCCCGAGTTGAGGAAACAAATGGGCTGGATAAAGTTAATTTTAATTAAGTGATATTGGGCTAGAAGAGTCAATTTTAGATATTGGTTTTATAAAAAAATGTAAGAGCTTGAGCCCATTAAGTAGAGTACCGTTAAATTGAAATATGGTTAGGAGATATTTTAATTAAGTGGTCCCCTTGTTGATAGGGGAATATATTATGGCTGTAGCAGGGAAAATGAAATTATCAGAAGTTGTTACAACATCATTCTCTCTCTAAATTCCTTCTTCCTATCTTCTTCTCCAATCCTCCTTCTAATATATTCTACTAATTCTATACAATATTAATTAAGATATAACAATATACAACATTTGGTATGAAGAATCAGCGATCCTCGGCCATGGCAGACGGTACTCGACTCAAGGACCTGCAGGAAGCACAAAAATAGATTGATCAAATATTACAAACTGAGGCTCTAAAACGTGAAGCAATTGAAATCAAACTGCAAGAACAAATTTCTAGGGTTACATCAGAGATGCATGACCATTTTATGGGTTTGGATAATAAATATGAACACCTTACTAATACATTGGCTAGTATTCAGTTACAACTGTTGAATTTGAACAAAGGTAAAGGGCAGCTTGAAGAAGAATCTATACTTGGAGGACCTTACCCTGCTTCTGCTACTGAAGGGTCTCATCCACGGGCTCAACATTCTCCTCGAACTCGTCTTCCTGTTGATCATTCTGGGGTTCAATTACTCAGCCTTTTACCCAGACATGATTTTCCTCGTTTTGATGGTACTCATCCCCACTCTTGGATACTTAAATGCACATGCTATTTTCGATTGGGGTGTTTACTTGAGACAACAAAACCTTTATTAGTAAAGGTTGCCAATGGCCAGAAAATGGTGAGTTGTAAGAAGGCCACAAATGCTAAATGGTTGATGCAGGGTACTGAATTTACTTATTCCTTGAGATTATTAGAGAATGAGGGTTGTGACTTGATTTTGGGTGGTGATTGGATTAAACCTTGTACCCCTATTGAGGTGGATTATGATAAAATGACATTTACTGTTACCTTATTGGGAAAGAGGGTCACTCTGCAGGCTCTCACTTCTACTACTGATTGTCAAATGATTACAGGGCATTCATTATATGACTTAATGCATAGTGAATTTTTAGATGAAGTTGAAATGTTGTATCTCATCACTCCTCCTGTGGCTGATTTTGGTGATCATCCTGCTCTACTAACATACTCTCTCAGTTTCAAGACATTTTTGAAGAACCTCAGGGACTTCCACCTAGTAGGGGTATTGAACATCAAATCATTTTAAAGCCTGATAGTTCCCCTAAACAACAATTTCCTTACAGAGTTTCTCATGATCAGAAGGGGGAAATTGAGAAAATTGTGCAAGATATGTTGGCTGCTGGTATTATACAAGATAGCAAGAGCCCTTTTGCAGCTCCTGTAATATTAGTCAAGAAAAAATATGGTTCATGGAGGCTTTGTGTGGATTATATGTATCTTAATGGTCTTACTCTTAAGAACAATTATCCTATTCCAGTTATTGATGAGCTTTTGGATGAGTTGCATGGTGCTAAGTATTTTTCCAAGATTGATCTTTGTTCTGGTTATTTCCAAATTTTAATGAAAGCAGATCACATATTTTTAACTGCTTTTAGGACTCATAATGGCCATTCTGAGTTCCTAGTCATGCCTTTTAGCTTGTGTAATGCCCCTGCTACCTTTCAATCCTTAATGAATCAAGTTTTCAGAGATTTTCTGAGGAAGTTTGTTTTAGTATTCTTTGATGACATTCTAATTTACAGTCATACTTGGGAGGAACATTTAGAACATTTGGAGGTTGTTTTATTCTTGTTAAGGGACAACAAGTTGTTTGCAGAAAGGAGTAAGTGTCAATTTGGGCAGCTTCAGGTTGAGTATTTGAGCCACATCATTTCCCAGGAGGGTGTGGCCACAGACCCAAACAAGATTGCTAGTATGATTCAGTGGCCTACCCCATCTAATGTCAAACAAATAAGGTTTTTTTTTTTGGGATTGACAGGGTATTACAGAAAATTCATTAAGGGCTATGGCTTACTTAGCAGGCCCCTGACTAATCTACTTAAAAAGGACAGCTTTCAGTGGAACCTTGAAGCTGATAAGGCTTTTGCTGATCTTAAAGCTGCAATGACCTCAACCTAGTTTTAGCTTTGCCTGATTTTTCACATCCTTTAGTCTTGGAGACTGATGCATGTGGCAAAGGGGTGAGTGCAGTTCTCATGCAACATGGGAGACCAATTGCATACATGAGTAAGGTTTTATGTCCCCGGAATCAGGCTTTATCTATTTTTGAAAAGGAATTTTTAGCCATTATTATGGCTATTCAAAGGTGGAGACATTATGTACAAGGGCACAAATTTATCATAAGGACTGATCAGCAGTCTCTTAAATATTTATTGGACCAGAAAATTTCTACACCTATGAAATAGAAGTTAATTTTAAAAGAGTTCAAGAATCCTTGTCTGAAAAATGTTGATAGGCCAAATATTGAGGCCTGAGTTGAGGAAACAAATGGGCTGGATAAAGTTAATTTTAATTAAGTGATATTGGGTTAGAAGAGTCAGTTTCAGATATTGGTTTTATAAAAAAATGTAAGGGCTTGATCCCATTAAGTAGAGTACCGTTAAATTGAAATATGGTTAGGAGATATTTTAATTAAGTGGTCCCCTTGTTGACAGGGGAATATATTATGGTTGTAGTAGGGAAAATAAAATTATCAAAAGTTGTTACAACATCATTCTCTCTCTCTAAATTCCTTCTTCATATCTTCTTCTCCAATCCTCCTTCTAATATATTCTGTTAATTCTATTCAATATTAATGAAGATATAATAGTATACAACAAAGGGCTATGATATTGAATAGTTTGTATCCATGCCTAAAATTAAAGAGAAAGCTTTCGAAGCTTAATGAAATACATTCGTAGTATTCTGTTGCATATTTTTTGAATTCATGAATGCATGAAATCAAATTATTCATTCATGGATGGTAGTACTATCCTAAATGTTCACACTTTAATTAATAGTAGTGACTTATAATTAATTTATTGAAGATTCCAAAAACTTACAAATAAACATCAGATGTTTACACTTTATATCACACAAAATTTGCATGGCAAACATCCACCAAAGTTGTAATTTCATATTCTTGATTCACTTATAAACCATTCACACACAAGAAACTAATAAACATTATTCTATTGTAAAATAAGTCTATTTGAATAAATTAAATATACCTCACGATATCCAGTCTAATTGAACTTCATATAATTATTATAGAAATAAATTGATTTTCTAAATCCTGAAAGAAAAGCACAAAAAACATAAAGAAAGCTAATGAAAGAAAGAGAGCCATATTGCTGAGAATACTATTTTCATTCATAATTAGATTACACAGTACATTTATAGATGGCTGGCAACGGATATAATACTAGAGAATATGCTGAATAACAAACTTTGTACTGTGAATCCTTAATCACTCTACACTTGGCACAATCTCCTTGAATATAAGGTAGTGGCAGCTCTCTCATGTCAGGTTATTAGATTCCTTTGACATGCACATTGCCTTATCATTGATTTGCTTATCACCAGGCTCATGTTCACCATGTCTTTGGAAACAACTTGTAGCTTGTTTTTAAGCCGACTGAAGGATTGAAAGCTCAAAGGTTTAGTAAATATATCTGCTACCTGATCAAAGGAAGGAACATGAAAAAGTTGCAGATTTTTGGCAGCTATCTTCTCCCTCACAAAATGAATGTCCAATTCAATATGTTTAGTTCTGGCATGTTGGATAGGATTGGAGTCTAAATGAATGGTACTCAGATTATCCACCCAAACTGTAGGAATATTAGGCTAGGAAATCTTTAATTCAGAAATTAAGGAACACAACCAGGTGATTTCAGCAGCTGTGTGGGCAAGACTTCTATACTCAGATTCAGTACTGGATCTAGAAATAGAGTGTTGCTTTTTGGATGCCCAAGATATGAGGTTGTTCCCTAAGTATACACAAGAACCAGTAACTGATCTCCTGTCATCTAAATCCGCAGCCCAATCGGAATCAGAAAAACCTGTTAAAGTAAGCCTAGGTGACTGAACAATGTGTAAACCATGATCCAAACTTCCAGCAAGATATCTGAGAATCCTTTTTACAGCCTTCCAATGTGTATCAAGAGGATTGGACATGAATTGACTGGCCTTATTCACACAAAATGAGATTTCAGGTCTAGTGATGGTAACATACTGTAGCCCCCCAACAATACTTCTATACAATGTACCATTTATGTTGTTGTTACCCTGAAACTTCGAGAGATGGATGGAAGAAACCATTGGAGTAGGACACCCTTTGGCTTGCTCCTTCTTGGCCCGTTTTAGTAATTGACGCACATATTGGCTTTGATTAAGATGTAAGCCCTGAGTAGTGTGACTGACTTCAATTCCCAAGAAAAGATGAACATCGCCAAGATCCTTCAAAGAGAAAACAGAGCTCAATTGGTGTATCATGTGGTCAATAGCAGTTTGATCATTGCCTGTGATCAAAATGTTATCAACATAGATAAGAAAATATATACAAGATGTGCCTTTAAATCAGAGAACAGAGAGGAATCAACTTTAGAGTCTTGAAAACCAAAATGAAGTAACACACTCTTGATCTTGGTGAACCATGCGCGTGAAGTTTGTTTAAGACCAGATAAGGCCTTAAAAAGCTTGCAAACTAACTAATTTGTGCCATTGCCAAGAACTTCAAAACAGCTGGCTGTCTCATGTAAATAGTCTCCTGTAAATCTCCATTTAGAAAATCATTATTAACACCCAAATGCTTAATCCTCCAACTGAATTGCATAGCTAAGGCAAAAATAATTCGAATGGTAGTTGGCTTGACTACAAGGCTAAAAGTTTCAGAGAAGTCAAAACCAGCTGCTTGTGACAAGCCCTGAGCTACAAGTCTGGCCTTGTGTCTAATGACATTACCAGTAGCATCCCTTTTTGCTTTAAACACCCATTTACATCCAATAAGATTCTTCCCAGCTGGTAGTTCCACAAGAGACCAAGTATTATTTCTGATCAAAGCTTCATACTCAAGTTGCATAGCCTTTTTCCATATTAGGATGCTGAGAGCTTCATCAATGGTTTGAGGGTCAACATCCTCAATAAGATCAATAGTCAATACTTTAGGTTTGCAAATACCAGCCTTTGTTCTTGTGACCATGGGATGATCATTTTTAGCTCTCAAGTGGTCAGCTACAGTTGGTGTATCTGCTGCAGGGGTGTGAACATCCATTGGTGGCAATTGAACAAACAAAGGGATAGTGGAATGAGAGGAACCATTAGAAATAGACTGAGGAGAATGATGAGACACATGATGTGGAGTAGAATGAGAAGAGAGATGATGTACAGGGGATGGAGGGGATGAAGGGAGTGGGAGTGAAGTAGTGGGCTGAGGATCCTGAGGTTTAGTATTATAAGGGTGATTAAAAGATAAGATGGGAGGAGGGAGTAATGGTACAAGATGATCATGAGAAAGAGTGGATTGTGAGGATTGATATGGAAAAACTGTTTAATTGAATAAGACATGCATGGATATTAGAATTCAACCAGAATTAAGCATCACTTTATATCCTTTATACTGATTGTTATATCCAAGAAAAACTCCAGGAGATGAATGAAATTCCAACTTATGCTTATTTAGAGGTCTAGTGTAAGGGAAGCATAGACAACCAAATGGTTTTTAAGGTGGTGTAATTAGGTTTTTGTTGATGTAAAACTTCAAGAGGACTTTTGTGAGACAACAATTTGGAGGGTAATCTGTTAATGATGTATGTGGCAATGACAAAGGAATCATCCCAAAACTTGATAGGGAGATTGGAATGTGCAAGTAATGACAGTCCCATTTCAAAAAGATGCCTATGCTTTCTCAGCTACCCCATTTTGTTGGGGTGTGTAAGTGTTAGATAAATATTTTTATCATGATTTTGATGATTTTGTTCAAATGCGTTTTCATACCAAAACAATGTACCTAAATATTGTCCAAATACTTCCGATCTATTTAAAATATTTTTACTATTTTTCGGAGTATTTCTTGAAGTTTATTTTCGATAAAAAATTGGACAACACTTATATTTCAAGCTCGACCGGTCGCCCTATAGGGCAACCTGTACCTGAGTTGAGTTTTGAAATAGAAAACGGGACGGATTGGAAAAAGTAGAGGGCGACCGGTCGGCCCTAAGGGCGACCGGTTCCTGGGAACGAAGTTTTGGAAACAGACTTCTATGTTTTGTATTTTTGACATCCTCGACCGTTCAACATAGGGGCCGACCGGTCGAACCCCCCGTCGACCGGTCCCCATGTGTAAAATTCGCAGAGAACTCATTTCAAACTTATCTCTGCGCGATCGGTCGCACTCGTGTATCAAAGAAACTATCCGTTGCATTTGAGCATGACTTTTCTCTAATTTGTGGGATTAATTTCTAACAGCTATACTCTTGATTTTAAATAGTTTCTTTTGCAGGAAATCACTCCCCAAGGAGGATCCTATGTCTGTAAATCAAGCCAAGACCACTCCTATAAATAGAGGCTTCATTCAAGCAACAAGACACAACACAACATACAAAAAGAGCATACAAGCAAACACTTTCATATCTTGTTGTATTTTTAGCCTAAGTACTTTCACTTGTACACTCTTGAGGTCTAGGCTTTTGATTCTTGATTACACTTGCACTCAATCTTTGTATTGGTATTATAGAGTTGTAATCTTGAATTTTGTCAATCATCCAAAACAAGATATGCTTGTTGTTGCTCTTGTGGTAAGAGTACACTTGGGTGATCTTAGGTGTTGAAGAGTGTGGTACTCTTCATAGGTGTTGAAAGAAGATTGTGGTAATCTCCTTGAAGGTGTTGTAAGAGGATTTTGGTAATCCTCAAGGTGGTGTTGTATTAATTTTGGAAATTAATAAAATCTTTTTTTCTTTTTAAAATCCATCCCGGATATACTGGGGTGGTAGTAGATTAGGCCCTAGGTGGGTTGAACTACTATAAATCATCGAGTGTTGCTTAATTTCCGCATTTACTTTCTTGTCATTTGCTTGTTCACTCGAAAAAGAGGGCAAAATCTGAAAAACCGAGATAATCTATTCACCCCCCTCTAGATTATCGTAGCCACTTGGACTTACAAGTGGTATCAAAGCCAAACTCTTTGGCTAGCTCGTCTCGAGTAAAGAGGAAATATTCATGGCTACGAATGATGCTTATCTCACCACCGGCGCCTCCACCAACAAGCCACCACTATTCGACGCCAACAACTATGCATTTTGGAAAGACCGTATGGAGTGCTTTCTACAAGGGTGCGGGTTCGACATTTGGAATGTGGTCATTGAAGGAGTTGCCCAACCAACCAAAAAATTGGAGGATGGCACCTCGGCTCCTAAACTTTTCAAGGAGTTCGATGAAAACGACAAGAAGGCCTTCTCTCTAAACGGTAAGGCCTTAAATATTTTGCATTGTTCTCTTACCGCCACCGAGTACAATCGCATAAGAGGCATAAGGACGGCACATGAGGTTTGGGAAAAATTGGAGACTATATATGAAGGGACAAAGAAGGTCAAGCAAGCAAGAAAGACCATGCTTGTTAAAGACTTTGAAAACTTTAACATGCATGATGGTGAAAACATCTCTAAGATGGTGGAAAGGCTTGACAACATTGTCAATCCTCTTGTGGCCCTCGGTAAAGTCATCTCCGAAGAAGACAAGCTGACTAAGGTATTGAATGCTCTTCCCGGCTCATGGTCCAAAAAGGTGACGACAATCACGGAGGCACAAAATCTTGAGACACTCAAGTTTGACGAGCTCATCGGGAACCTCCTCATCTATGAAGTCTATCTCAAGGAAAGAAAAATTTCCAAACCAACCATCAATCAATTGGGTATGCAAAATATTCCTAAAGGTCTTGCTTCTTCTTCTAATAATGCATACTATGATAATGATGATGATGATGAGGAGATGGCCGCACTTGTTCGAAAATTTGCAAAATTTGTGAATAAAATTAAGGCAAGAAAACCGAGAGATAATGCTTGCTTTAAATACGGAAAACCCGGGCACTTCATTGCCGATTGCCCAAAACTCGATGAGGAGGAACAAAAGAAAAAGAAGCTTTTTTCGAAAAAGAACGCTCTAAATGCGGAGGTCAAAACTTGGGATGAACTACTTGAAACAACCGACGAGGAAGGAGAAACCGAACATGGTCTTATGGCCATAGATGATGAAAATAATAAGGTACGCTCTAACTCTTGTACCTCTTCCTTAGTTGATGAATTGCAATGTGATTTTGATGAATTGCAAATTGAGTTTCAAAATTTGATTGTTAAATACAAGACTTTGAAAAAGGAGCATAAAGAGCTTAAAATTGAAAAGGAAAAATTATTTACTTCTTATGAATCTCTTGATAAAGCTCATGCTATTACTCTTACTAGAGTTCATACTCTTGAAACCGAAAAAGAATCACTCACCAAAGATCTTGAATGTTTAAAAAAGGATGTGCATCGTTTTAACATAAGCACGGACAAAGTTACAAAAATTTTAGATGCACAAAGAGGTGAGCATTCCAAATTAGGACTTGGCTATAAACCTTTTCAACCTCTTTCAAAGAAAAATGACCAAGGCCCAACTTTTGTACGTGCTAATAGTGCCCATGATATTATTTGTTTTAATTGTGGTAAAATTGGTCACTATGTTAGCCATTGTAAATTGAAGAACAATTTTAGCTATGTTTGGAGACCCAAAGGTCTCAAGACTAACCCCCATGGACCCCAAAACTATAGGGTACCTAAAAATAATTCTTTTATAGGTCATAGGGGCTATAACAACCATGGAGGATTCAAAATGGCTCGTGGACAGCGGGTGTTCACGCCATATGACCGAAAAGAGAGAACCTTTTACCAACATCAAGCTCCAAGAAGAGGGTATGGTCATGTTCGGCAATGGCAAAGGAAAAATCATTCAATGGAGACATTGGTAACTCTTCTTTCTCTCTTAGTAATGTTCTTTTAGTAGAAGGGCTTAAGTTTAATTTGATAAGTGTTAGCCAACTTTGTGATTCAAATTATAATGTTGTTTTTAATAAAGAAAAATGCCTTATTCTTAAAAATGATGAAATTATTTGTGAAGCAAATAGAAAAGGCAATCTTTACAAAATTTGTACCAGTGATTTGGTTAGTCAAAATGTTTCTTGTCTTGTCGCCAATAATGATTTAACGAATTTATGGCATAGGCGACTTGGACATGTTGGATACAAGAATTTGAAAAATATTTACAAAAACCAACATGTAAAAGGACTACCCAAATTGAATTTTGAAAATCTTGGCTTATGTGACACTTGTCAAAAGAACAAATTAGTTAAAAGTAGTTTTAAGCCCAAAAATGAAATTTCCACAACCAAGCCTCTACAACTTCTTCATTTAGATTTGTATGGGGATATTGGTACGTCAAGTCTAAGTGGAAAACATTACACTTTTGTTATAGTTGATGACTTTTCTAGATATACTTGGGCTCTTTTTCTTACCAATAAAAGCGATGCCGTTAATGAGTTTGTTAAGTTGTGTAGACTTATTAAAAATGAAAAGGAAGATACTATTAAGTCTATTCGAAGTGATCGAGGTGGAGAATTTGATGGTGAATTTAGAGCCTTTTGTGAAACCAAGGGATATGCACATAATTTTTCGGCTCCAAGGACACCTCAACAAAATGGAGTAGTCGAAAGGAAGAATCGGACATTACAAGAAATGAGTCGGTCCATGCTCAATGAATTCTCTCTTCCAAAATATTTTTGGGCCGAAGCCGTAAGTACCGCTTGCTATGTTATTAATCGAGTTTATATTCATCCTAAAATGAATAAAACTCCATATGAGCTTTGGAAAGGAATAATTCCAAATATTAGTTACTTCAAAATATTTGGATGTAAGTGTTTTATTTTGAATACTAAGGATCAACTGGACAAACTTGATCCTAAGGCCGATGAAAGAATATTTATGGGGTATTTTACAAAAAGCAAAGCATATCGGGTTTACAATAAGACTAGTGGGGTTGTTGAAGAATCCATCCATGCCAAATTCAATTAAGCTTCGGATGTTGAAAAGATACCCAATGATGAAAGTGATGAAGAGGATATTATTGAACCCGTTATTCAAAATGATGCTCAAAATGATCAACCTTCTACCTCAAATGATCAACCATCCACTTCTAATGTTCCTCAAGAAGATAGAGGTGACACTTCGGATCTTCCCGTAGCGTTGAAATTTAAGGGAGATCATCCAAAAGATCTTTTATTGGTGATCCCCTTGATAAAGTGATGACCCGAAGAAGATTTGCCGAGAAAGCTCTTGTATCTCAAAAAGAGCCTAAAAATGCCAAGGAGGCTATTGAGGATGAGGATTGGTTTTTAGAAATGCAAGAAGAGTTGAATCAATTTGAAAGAAATAATGTATGGGAATTGGTACCTTGTCCTCCATCTCAAACTATTATTGGTACAAAATGGGTATTCCGGAACAAACTTGATGATCAAGGCAACATCGTTCGAAACAAGGCAAGGTTAGTAGCTCAAGGGTATTGTCAAGAAGAAGGTATTGATTATGATGAAACTTTTGCACCCGTAGCACGTTTAGAAGCTATTCATATTTTACTTGCCTATTCTTGTTTTAAAAATTTCAAGCTTTACCAAATGGATGTTAAATCCGCTTTCTTAAATGGTTTTATTCAAGAAGAAGTCTATGTAAAACAACCTCCGGGGTTTGAAAATTTCTCTAGGCCTAATGATGTTTATAAACTTAAAAAGGCCTTATATGGTTTAAAACAAGCACCCCGTGCATGGTATGATAGACTTAGCTCTTTTCTTTTGCAAAATGGTTTTACAAGAGGTAAAGTTGATACTACTCTCTTTGTTTTTGAAAAAGGGCAAGATTGTTTACTTGTGCAAATTTATGTTGATGATATTATCTTTGGTGCTACTAATGAATCTTTGTGCAAGAAATTTTCTAAGTTAATGCAATGTGAATTTGAAATGAGCATGATGGGGGAGCTTAACTTCTTCCTTGGGCTTCAAATTAAACAATGCCAAGAAGGTATCTACATTTCGCAATCAAAATATACAAAAGAACTTTTGAAAAGTTCGGCATTGAAGAAGGAAGAACCGTCTCTACCCCTATGGCTACAAATGTCAAAATTGACAAAGATGAGAAAGGCAAGTCCGTGGATGAATCAAAGTATCGAGGTATGATTGGTAGTTTACTTTATTTAACCGCTAATAGTCCGAACATTCTTCATGTCGTATGGCTATGTGCTCATTTTCAAAGCAATCCCAAAGAATCTCATATGAGTGCCGTTAAAAGGATTTTTAGATATTTGAAAGGCACTATTCAATATGGTCTACTTTATCCAAAGAATGAAAATTTTTCTCTTAAAGGTTATAGTGATTCGGATTATGCGGGAAATATTGATGATCGGAAAAGTACTTCCGGATCATGTCAATTCTTAGGCGATTGCCTAGTATCTTGGTTTTCAAAGAAACAAAATTGTGTTTCACTTTCAACGGCCGAAGCCGAATATATTTCCGCAGCGTTTTGTTGTACTCAACTTCTTTGGATGAAACAAACCTTAGCGGATTACAAATGTTCTTTTGAAAATGTTCCTATCTTTTGTGATAATATATCCGCTATTAATATTGCTCAAAACCAGGTTCATCATAACCGTACTAAACATATTGAGATTCGACATCATTTTCTAAGGGATTGTGTTTCTAAACGAAAAATTGAGATATCTTTCGTACCATCTCAAGATCAATTGGCGGATATTTTTACAAAACCGCTATCTTCCGAGACTTTTGCATCTATACGAGCTCGGTTAGGCATAATGCATATTGAATGAGGTTTACGTTTGCATTTTGCATGTTTTTAAAACTTAGGGGCGCAAAATCAGATTTTTGGTTGAAAATTCGGATTTTGGAAAATAGGTTGAGACAGTGGGCTGACTGGGGTGAGGGAAACGGTCGGACCTTACCTAGACCGGTCACCCACACCGTCGACCGGTTGCCCACTGCCATTTTATGGTTAAAAACGTTTCTGTGTTCAGACTTAGCCATTTTGGCTCATTTTGTCCAATTTTCGTCCCCTTCGCCAATTGCACACAAATTTCACTTCAAACATGTTTTCTTGCATACTTTTCATATCTTGGACTTAATTAGGCTCGATCATCATCATCATTGCTCATCTTTACCGTTTGAATGGTAAGAATTCTACTTCCTTTGTTCAATTGGGTTGAACCCTTGAGATTGTAACTTATTTGTTATATTTTTGATGGAAGTTTCATATGATTGTGATGAGCTTGTTATTTATGATGCATTGAAGTTATGTTTCAACTGATTTGGTGATGAAAAGTTTTGGCTTGATTCATTTACAAGGGTTTTATACTACTTTTTTTTTTTTTTTTAATTTTTACGCCCACAAGGTGTTCGATGAATTGTCTCAAAGAATTTCTCATCTTGTACATGACTCTTATGCTTTCAAATGTCTTATATACCTATTGAGATCATGTCTTGACACACAAAACGAGCTTATGGATATCAAATGATCAATTTCCCCCATTGCTATTCGGATTCTACGTTTATTTTTTCAACGGTTGATAACTTGGTTCTTTGGCGCACTTTGATATACATGTATGATGTTTTTATCATGCTAACATTCTTTTTGATGATTCCAAAGGGGGAGAAATAGGAAATTGGCTCGTTAGCTCAAAGAAGCTAATAAAAGCTCGCTATAAAAAGCTATAAGCTATGGCTTTCTAATGCCATAAGTTGTAAAGAATACTTAGTCCAATGGTTGTATTATGGACTTGTTTGCATGGATAATGAGTATTTGTGACAGGGGGAGCTACTAAGCTCATAATGTTGTTGTTTTATTTGTAAAAGCGTGTGCTTCTAGCTTATGCAATATTTCTTATTGATGTGCTTGTTGAAAGGGGGAGCTTTTGTAAAATATTTTTAAACGGATAGTTTACTCATAGACCGGAAAATTATTTTGTTTTCAAAATCGTCCTCTTGAAAATTGTTTTGGTTTGTAATCATCAAAAAGGGGGAGTTTGTTAGATAAATAGTTTTTATCATTTTGATGATTTTGTTCAAATGCGTTTTCATACCAAAACAATGTCCCTAAATATTGTCCAAATACTTCCGATCGATTTAAAATGTTTTTACTATTTTTCAGAGTATTTCTTGAGGTTTATCTTTGATAAAAAATTGGACAACACTTATATTTCAAGCTCGACCGGTCGCCCTATAGGGCAACCTGTACCTGAGTTGAGTTTTAAAACAGAAAACGGGATGGATTGGAAAAAATGGAGGGCGACCGGTCGGCCCTAAGGGTGACTAGTATGGGCGATCGGTTGACCCTAGGGCGACCGGTGCCAGGGCGACCGGTGCCTGGGAACGAAGTTTTGGAAACAGACTTCTCTATTTTGTATTTTTGATATCCTCGACCGTTCAGCATAGGGGTCGACCGGTCGGACCCCCCGTCGACCGGTCCCTCTGTGTAAAATCCGCAGAGAACTCATTTCAAACTTATCTCTGCACGACCGGTCGCACCCCCTGTGTATCAGCAAACTATCCGTTGCATTTTCAGACAGCTTTTCCCTAATTTGTGGGATTGATTTCTAACAACTATAATCTTGATTTTAAATAGTTTCTTTTGCAGGAAATCACTCCCCAAGGAGGAGCCTATGTCTGGAAATCAAGCCAAGACCACTCCTATAAATAGAGGCTTCATTCAAGCAACAAGACATAACACAACATACAAAAAAAACATACAAGCAAACACTTTCATATCTTGTTGTATTTTTAGCCTAAGTAGTTTCACTTGTACACTCTTGAGGTTTAGGCTTTTGATTCTTGATTATACCTGCACTCAATCTTTGTATTGGTATTATAGAGTTGTAATCTTGAATTTTGTCAATCATCCAAAACAAGATATCCTTGTTGTTGCTCTTGTGGTAAGAGTACACTTGGGTGATCTTAGGTGTTGAAGAGTGTGGTACTCTTCATAGGTGTTGAAGGAAGATTGTGGTAATCTCCTTGAAGGTGTTGTAAGAGGATTGTGGTAATCCTCAAGGTGGTGGTGTATTAATTTTGGAAATTAATAAAATCTTTTTTTCTTTTTGAAATCCATCCCGGATATACTGGGGTGGTAGTAGATTAGGCCCTAGGTGGGTTGAACTACTATAAATCATCGAGTGTTGCTTAATTTCTGTATTTACTTTCTTGTCATTTGCTTGTTCACCCGAAAAAGAGGGCAAAATCTAAAAAACCAAGATAATCTATTCACCCCCCTCTAGATTATCGTATCCACTTGGACTTACAGTAAGGGCACGAGATTCTATGGCGAATACCATTTTCTTGAAAAAACTTAAGTAATAGCTTGTATTCAGTCCCTCCATCTGTTTGTAAGCCTTTTATTTTGTGATTGAGTTGGTTTTAAACAAGAGTTTTGAAATGAATAAATACCTCACACACAACAGATTTAGCTTTAACCAAATATATCCAAGTATATATACTATAATGATCAATGAAACTGATATAGTAGGTGAAACCATTGGAAGAGGTGATAGGGGCTGGTCCCCATAAATCACTATGAATTAATTCCAAAGGTTTGTGACAAATGGAATTTGAAAGAGGAAAAGGCAATCTGTGTATTTTAGACAAAGCACATGAAGAACATAAAGAAACATTCTTATTACTATGAAAATGAAGATTACAACTTCTAAGAGCTTTTTCTATTACATCAGCACTAGTGTGACCAAGTCTAAGATGCCACAGATCCAAAGGAGAATGTGAAGTAACATTGTGTTCACTATGTGCTGAGGTAACTTCTTGGAAACTGAAGTAGGAATGCTGAGAGTGGATGTTGGAACAGAGTTGAATGGATGGAGATTGAAGCAGTAAAGACCTTCCTTAACCGTCCGTTTGAGGAGAGTGTCCTTGGTAACTTGATCCTTAACAAGACAAAAGGAAGGATGAAATTCGAAGAATACATGATTATCAAGAGCAAATTGAGAGACACTCAAAAGATTTTTAGTGATGGATGGAACATGCAACAAATTTTTAAGAAGAAAATCTTTAGAATTAGATGAATAATTAAAATAGGAATTACCAATGTGGGATATACACACACCTGCACCATTTCTCATTTGCAACTTACCATTTCCCCCATTTCAGATGCTATGCTAAGATTGCCAAGTTCATTTGTGACATTAGTTGTAGCACCAGAATCAGGGTACCAAGTATGCTCATTACCAAACTCAGAGGGTGGAGTACTAGCATCTGGTCCAAAATGTGCCAAATGAAGGGCAAGATTTATGGGAAAGTGCTGATTGGAGGAGGACTGATTTGTAGCAGCAGCATGAGTTTCATTTCTATACCAACACTTATCTGCTGTGTGACCAGCTATGTGGCATATTTGGCATATTGGTTTGCTACCATTGAACCTGCCTCCCCTTCCTCTAAAACCTCTGTTAGTTCTTCCTCTGTTATTTCCAAAATTTCCTGGTGGTGTGCCTCTAAAGTTTCCTCTGTTGTTTCAGAAGTTTCCAGTGGGACTCATCCTCCTTGGTGTAGACTGAGTAACATTATTAATAGAGAGCCGAGAGCCTTCTGAATTCAGCAGTCCATAAGAAAGGTTTTGAGACTCAAGCCTCGACTCATAGCTAAGAAGGAGGGCATATAAATCAGTGAGAGTGTAGGACTCAGTTCGAGATGTAACATTGACCATAACAGAGTTGTATTCATGTCACAAACCAGTTAAAATGTGCAAAATTTGATCCCTTTCATCTATCTTTTGACCAGCTAAAGCTAAAATATCAAAACATATTTTCATTTTGTTCAAATATTGTTAAACTAGCCTTTCTCATGGTTTGTAGTTTGGATTTTGTACTGCATAACTTTAGCCAAAGATTGAGCAGAAAGTTTCTCCAAGGCCAACCAGATATCCTTGGAGGTATGCAAGCCCACAGTTAAAATCAAAATACTTTCACTTAAGGAAGATAGAATCCAGGAAGCAAGCAATTGATCTTGCCTATTCCATAAGGCAAAATCAGGATTTATCTGAATGTCTGCTCCTTCTTCTGCAGCAATATACTCTGGTGGAGCAGTGGCATCTTTGGTGATAAAGGATTCAAGGCCATACCCTCTAATAGCTGTAAATATTTGTTGTTTCCATATGAGGAAGTTTGTTTCATCAAGCTTTACAGATATAAGCTGATGCTGTGGGTAGATTATTGGTATGGTTGATGAGTTGCTTCCAGTCGAGCCTGATGAGGTCATTGATCCATCCATGATGATGAACAAAAAGGTTAAGAGAGG
Organism: Rehmannia glutinosa; assembly: GCA_016081115.2. Classification (NCBI taxonomy): domain Eukaryota; kingdom Viridiplantae; phylum Streptophyta; class Magnoliopsida; order Lamiales; family Orobanchaceae; genus Rehmannia; species Rehmannia glutinosa. The sequence goes on along the minus strand of CM071937.1, from coordinate 59,154,884 downwards.
AAGATATCAGAGACAGGTTAGACACCTGCTCTGATACCATGAAAGAAAAGCACAAAAGACATAAAGAAAGCTAATGAAAGAAAGAGAGCCATATTGCTGAGAATACTATTTTCATTCATAATAATCCAATGATAGATTACACAGTACATTTATAGATGGCTGGCAACATATATAATACTAGAGAATATGTTGAATAGCAAACTTTTAACTTTGAATCCTTAATCACTCTACATTTGGCACAATCTCCTTGAATATAAGGTAGTGGCAGCTCTCTTATGTCAGGTTATCAGATTCCTTTGAGCTGCACATTGCCTTATCATTGATTTTCTTATCACCAGGCTCATGTTCACCATGTCTAACATATCCATTAGGCATTTTCATTAGAGTACTACAGTGTATCCATGACTGAAATTAATTGAATCATTTTTAGCATAAAGTTAAAGGGCTATGGTTAAATTTTACAACATACCACAAATGTATACAATGCAACAGGGATAGTTCTTACGTCTCTACACAAAAATCTCGACAAATTACAAATTCTATTGACAAATTGATAAACATCTAACCTTAATTTCATATTAAATGATATATACATTTGATTTGTCAGATTTCATTAAGACAACAACAAACGTCGATTGAACTACTTTTTGGCAAGGAGTTCTATTAACAATTAAAAATCTTATTAATAAACTACATAATATTGTTCTTGCTTATGTTAATGTTCCAAATTAAGGTGTAGTAAGTGAAATCCACACTCATGTATCCACGGATTTAATTAATGGAAGGAAGCATATATATATATATATATTGTGTGTGTGTGTGTGTAAGGAAGCATTAAACTCAATATCATACTTACGGGTTGGAGGTTCTTAATTCAATTCGAGAGGGTAATCCAATTCTCTAGCATGGACATTCACGGAAACTGGTGATAATGAATAAAGAACCCATCAACAATGGTTGATTATTTCCACTGAGTTTTCATAAATTTGTTTAGTCTGTTTGGGATTCAGTTGATAGGTTTTACCTATTTTTGAATGTTAATGCTTTTTAATTGGACCGTTTTAGTTTTATGTCTCTCCATTTGTTATGCCTCGTAAATGAAGCGTTTCAGTTTTATGCATGTCTCTCCATCATAATTTAATTTGATTAAAGACCAAAATGCCATTAAAAATAAGAGATGGTCTCCCATAGGACCGTAAGACGGATCCTATCAAGATTCAGATCCTGACCTATAGTCTTCCGACAACTTGCATCTCCGAGCTCATCTGTTACGTGACAAAACTCTCCTCCCAGCTCCTCCCCATGTTGCGCATGGCTGTCGCTCATCTCCTCCCTTCCCAAGCTCGTTATTCCCTCATACAAAAGCTGCAACTCTCTCCACATGAATCTTGATTGTTTCTACAACATAAAGCTTCATTATCATCCTTCCATTGCGCTGCAAACTGTTGACCCTACGATTTTGGATTCTTTTATTCAACAATAATATTCAGCAAAAATGTTGGTTAGGAAGAGAATCTCTCCAATGGAGAATGAATATGGACACAGTTCGTTGATGAAGGAAGGTAATGTACTCATCATAACTAATGTTGTTTTACATTGAAAAACTGATACTTTTGCTAAATATGATACTTTTATGATAGACAGTGATATTTAAAAATTTTAAATTCTCTGAAGAAAAAGTGATACTTTATCCAAAAATAGTGATACTTTTGAGTAATAAATATGATACTTTTAAGGTGAACATTGACACTTTAATTTTTACATATTAAAAAAAAGACATTTTGTTGTACTCACTCGAGTCCCATAACTAATATTTTTTACATTGAAAAACCGATACTTTTGTTGGAAATAGTGATACTTTTGATATTAAATATAATACATTTAAGGTGAACATTATATTCAAACACACAAAGATATTTTGATGTAATATTTTATTCATTTATACTTATAGGTGAAAACTTGGATTCAGTAGTGGTTGTTTCTAGTGATGAAGATGATATATAAATTATTGAAGGTGAAAATCTAGATTCAAGAGATACTACCGACCAAAACATAGTAGCGTGGGAGAAGGTATTACATTTTACTAAAACAATAATACTTATTGCTGAAAAGGTACCAACGTTTTTCAATATGTCATGTGTTTGGTTCAAATGTTTGCAGAACACACCAATGACACTGTGGATATATCTGGTTCCCTTGTTGGGTTGAAAAGAAAGACACCTCATGATATACATAAGTTGTATCATGATCATAGTCATGCACTCAGGTTTAGTGTTCATAAATAAACAACTAGATCTCAGGTTAATGGAGTTGTGATAGAAAAAGCCTTCGTATGCTCTTGTGAAGGATTTAAGATATCAGGAAATTTGAGCATGAATTCGAAAAATAAAAAAAAGAAAATTTTTCCTAACACACGTACGAGATGTAATGCTTTATTGAGGGTGAAATTAAATGACGAATGTTTTTATGAAGTTTTCAATCATGCCATGGAACATAATCATCCATTTACTAGAAAAGTGTGGAGCCATCTTCATCATTCAGACACTACAACAAAAATTATTTATGGAGACACTTGAAACCGTCCCAATTTGCTACATATACACTACAAGAATTTCAATTTATAATAGCGAAAACTTAATGAGAGTAGGAAAAAATCGTCATTAAAAGGTGGATTTATGAAGTTTTTATGAGGGTAAAGAAATTGGTAGTTAAAGAGCTAAATCTTTAATGAGGACATCTTAATTTTCTAGTTCTTGACAGCTAATCGGTCACTATTTCTGTATTAAAAAAACCCTCATTAATTTTTACAAAATTTTATGCTACATGTATTTCTCGGTTCCCACCAATATTTAAAAATTGAAAATTTCTTTTATTAAGATGAAAACCTTGTAAATTTCTATTACTAGAAAACACCAAAATAACACGTCTTCTTGTTTAATCCAAGAGAGACTTCCCTTTTCCCAACCCTTCTCTCTTCTCACTTTCGTCTTTCAAATATCGTCTCTTATCTCTCTCTTAACCCCTTCTCTTACCATTGTTGCCTAAAGCTCGTCCATCGGTCGCCTCCACCGCGGGTGGTATATATCCTACTAGCTTCTTGTGCCTAGTTCAGGTTTGTACCTATGGAATTTCTTCTCTTTTATATTTTCTTTTTAAATTTTGATATTGTTCTACTAAAATTAACGAATAAATTTTATCATTATAGGATTAGAAGATGTTGATTTTTTTGGAGCTTCAACCGATCATAACCCAACGGTGAGGGTTTCCTAATTATTGAATTCTAGTAATTGGGATCGGGAACTGGGTTCTTTTACTATTGTTTGGATAGTGTTTTTTGTTGTTGTTTGGATAGTGGTTTTATTATGCATATTTGATCATTTGTTGAAAACCCCATTCACACTCTTTGCATATTAGTTCTGGAACTTTTGCAAAATTTCTGTCCGCAAACAAGCAGGAAACCCATATAATTTCTGCACATGGTGCGTCTAATTGATGACTTTAAGACTTTTTGTGTGGCTTCCAACGATTGACTCATTTGCTCTTTCTCACTTCTTTCAGGTAAATGACAGATTGATGTGCTTGTATATGTGTTCTGTGTGTGTGTTTTGTTTATGCATTACTAGTAAGTGGTTCTGATGGAAAACTCGTATGTTAATCATATTGATTTTTAAGTTCTTGTTCCAATTTTAATTTCTTGAAATTCTAGTTTTAATTTGAATTTTGATATTAGTTTTTAACAACACAAATTCTTAATTATAAAATTATGCAGACTCAAATTTGGATGCTTGCAATTGATTTCTCAGAATATATGTTTTCTTTTTAGAAATTTCTAATAATTACAATGTATTTCTCTGGTTCAAAAGGGTTGTTTAATTAACTTTACAGAACGATTGGAGTTCTATCATATTCCTTAACATGGTCAAGCTGCAATTTAGTTTTTGGGTTATCATATAGTATTTGCTCAGAGTAGCAGTTTGATATTAGACAGAGTGATCCAGCAGATAATATCTTAAAACCACATATTTTATTGGAATTATCACTGTTGACTTGTTATAATCAACACTATCTTTATTTTCATGTTAATCCTTCAGGCTGCATTTGATTGATTCCCGAATTTAAGTTATAAGGCAAACTTATTATAGTTATAAGAGAAAATTATTGTTGGGTTACTTTAGGCATGCGTAGTAGATATGTAATAGATTCAAAGTATCAATGCGTCCAAACTATGTACATGTGTATATACTGGTTGAAATTTTTGGTACAACCATACAACAGATTGTAATAATTGACCTACCATCTGATTTGAAAGTGGCGAGTTTGATTTACATACTCCACTATTTATTAGAAATTTAAAATGGATGGTTAATAGGCTGTTTTGTGTAGTTGGACAAGTCTCCTCTAGTTGCTTCTCCAACTTTCTCTAAAAATTAGCACTTCTTCAGAAGTATGAGTTTTTTAAAACAATCCATGTGGCATCTTTGGTGATCATCTGTAAGATTCTTCATATACTATGAAATTACAAATTTTCAGGTGTTTGTTTCAAGAATCTTGATGCTTGGACCACATTAGAGAAAGATTTCATGTAGTCAAGTTAAATAGAACCTTATCCTTCTTTGAGGAACCTCATAACTTCTCTACTTCAACTCTAGTTTATAAGAAAAGGCTATGCTCGTAGCTAAACTGACCTTTCTATTACCTCATTCCTCATGATTATAGGTTCCCTTTGTAACATTACTTGCACATACCTGTAGCGCCCACCTTAGAATTTCCATATTAATTTCTTTACGATATTATTATAATTAGCATTATAACATATTTATCAAGTTAAGCTAATTTCTATAAGTTGTTTTACTATTAATACTATTTAAAATACACATATTTCATTTATTTTTCTTATTTTATCAATGATCATGATTTACTAAAGCCCAATCTCTTATTTAATTTTTAGGATATAACCCAATAATTAAACCTTAAGTTGAATAAGCCCAGGCCCATTTGATTCATTTAACTTGACAAAATTAGTTTTATCTCCATCTCCTTCAAAACCACCAGCAATAACCCACGTTCTGCCATTGCACCAATTTCTCAAGCATGACTAGCAGTTTTATTCCAACTCCCCACTACATTGAGAGGTTAAGATCAGTTTTTATGCTGGCAGTTTCAAAATTTATCTATAAAATCAGACCCAGGCTCTTAGATTGGAAGGAAAAAAAAAGGAAAGGAGATCAATTTGGGCAAATAAAAAAAAAAGGTATAGACTCAATTCTTTTCTTTTGACAGAAAGTACTCACCTACGAATGCAACATTCTTTCCTTATTATTCAATTTCCCACTCCCATTGCCAATACCTTCAAGTTAAAATCATCGGAAAGAAATCTTCATAGCAGTGATCGAAATCGAAAATCGCACGCGCGTCGCGCGCGCGACGCCGCGACGCCGAATCTCCAAATCTCAACCCCGCTTTTGTTCGCCGGGGTGCGGGGTGTGAAATCGGGAAGTGACGACGTGATACGAGCGGTGGTGATGAAGGAACAGAGTGAGCGGACGAACAGAGACAGAGAAGGAAAATGTTGAAGACCTATTGTGAAGACAAAACTATACCTTTCTTTTCCTACCTATCAAACCAAATACTTGTTTATTTATCACCATTCCCAACATCTATTCTTATCCTTTTCTTTAAAACATTCAATTTCATTTTTTTTTACTTTTGCGATTACTATGCTACGTTTATATATATATATATTATATATACTTAACACCAAGCATTTTACTTTTTCAATCTACTATTTTATATAAATATAAATATATATACGTATGTATATTTGTGTAGTCAATTGATATAAGCATATTAAATTTTGTAGGAGTCGAGGAGTACGAAAATTAGGACGTCTACGTTTCTACATACGTTTGGGCGCATAACTTTCGCTTTAAGGTGGGGATTTCATTCCTATGAACTCGTCTTATTTAAATGATGTGTCATATTTAATCGAGATTTAGTTGTAATATAGCATAATTTGATAAGACACGAGCCTTCGGGCTCAGGCCTCTCGTGGAGTAATCCACGTTAAACATAGACAAGATTTAGTGGGAAAATCCACGTTAAACAAGTCGTGGAGTTAATCCACGTTAAACAAGACATATGCTAATCTCTTTATTTCATTTGTCATTTATTTTACGTCATGTGTAATTGCTAGTTAACTCGCTCCCCTTTCGAGTTTGTCACTCACTACATGTTAAATAATTTTGCAGGTTGACGGAGTTGGTATTGTCTTGGGAGGCGGATGCTAAGCTATTTATAAATGAATAGTTAATGTTTTATTTTCAAGTTTAGAAATGGACTTTGGAGTATGTTTTCTTTTGTTTTATTTCGGTTTACAATAGGGATATTACTATTGAGTTTAGAAAGTTTTATGTTATTTATCATATTTAACGCTTCCGCTCATTTCGAGTTGAAAACTTTAGTCCTATACTACAAAATTTGGGTCGTTACATAGTGGTATCAGAGCCAGTCTTATGATTCTGTAGACTTTTGTTTTCAAAAAAAAAAAAAAAAATCTCATTTATAATCAATAATAAATAAGCATCCACCCATCAAAGACAAGGCTCAACAGGTAAATTTTACATAGATATTTTGAAAGGCAATTATGTATATTTTATATGCAATGATGCATGTGTTCTTTATATTTGATAGTTTGAATCATAGATATATATATTTATAATCACATACTTAGAATCATTAATGATAGTAGATGGACCGCATGCGTAAGACTGCTAGGAAGTCCGTACCATGTCCTCTCGCCCAAACTCGTCATAGAGTGAGAGATTTCCGTGACTATCAAAGGGTTGACCATCATGATGCTGGTGACCATATCACAACTATGGCAAGGATGTTCGGCAGAGTTAAACAAGATGGAGTGACCGATTATTTTGCTGTTGTGAAGCTAATGGAAACCATGCCTTTTGAATGGCGCGGTCGAGCAAGGACATTAATTCATGATATGATGATTATCACTACATTTCTTTGAGATCCCCGTGATTAGATATGCGGATTATTGGTGCAGTGCACTCTATCGAGATGTGGCTCACGGAGCGAGATAGAATCGGATAGCGAGGAGAGGACCCGAGTTGAGGATCCTATTGACGAGCGAGAATCGATTGGGGGAAAATCGATACTTGATGGGGTTATTGTGCGGTGGATGTAGAAGTTCATTAGTTTATAGTACATATTCGTATGTTTAGTTTGTTTTATTCTCGGTTGATTTCTTTTATGTATCCTCTAGAAGGACTTCATATATATAATAGTGGAAATTCTCTATCTAGTGCTTGAGTTCATTTATTTATTGATAATTATCGATTGAGCGTTATATAGTATGTAGTTCTCTTTATATTTACGACTTAAGTAACAACGACTTTAATTTTTCGAAAATAGGAGAATGCCACCTAGAAGAGAATTTCTAGATAGGAATCAAGTCGACCCTAGGACCTCGTACGATGGGCTTTGGCAATCGTCTTGGAAATGTCACACATCATTTGAACCACGGAATGGAGTACACTAATAACCAATCCCGGATGGTCGAACAGGTTTCGTGGATACTCGCCACCGGGTTCACGGTCGTGAAGATCCCTCCTACGTGGAAGGATGGTTAGAACTTTAGAGAGAACCTTTCGACTCATTGGTTGCAACCGATGCACAAAGGGTTATTTGCGCAAAATATCAACTTGCTGAAGACGCAGACCGGTGGTGGAAAGGTTATTGGAGGACGAGGCCCATTGAAGAGAGGGATACTTTATCTTGGAATGCTTTTAAAGATGTCGTCAAGGGACAATACTACCCTCGGTTTTATCGAGAACAAAAGCACGAGTTCGAATCAAACAAGAAGGGCTTATCAGCAGTATGAGAGGAAATTCAACGACCTGAGTTTCTTCGCCACACATTTGGGATTGATTCTAAGAAAGCTCGGAGATTTGGCACGGGTTTGCGACGAGGATCCGTCATATTCTTACTAGTCATGGAGACTTATCATATCTTTGAGACAAGAAAGCGGGCTCAAGAAATAGGCGCAAGTCACGACATGGAAACTAAAGAGGTGAAATATTGGGAAAGAGAAAATGGCAAGGACCAAATCAAAATAAGGGTGGCAATCGAACATAAATCGAAGCGGGAAAAACACGGAAAAACCGAGGTAAAATTTAACACGACAATCGATCCCCAATAAGCCCATGTGTGCTAAGCGTGTGGAAAGAATCACGGGGAGAATGTCAGGTTTGGACAAGGAAGATGTTTTCGATGCAGAAGCCGGGCATATAGTTACATGAGTGCCCCCTTAACAACTTTGAGCGTGGGAACAAAGGTCGGACCTCGGGAGGGAAGGCTCGGGTATTTGCAATGAGCGAATGAGGTCAAGAGAACCAGTACCATAGCGGTATGTTATCGTGTTTAATATCGTGCATTAGTGCTTTTTGACACGAGGAGCTACACATTCATTTATGTCTAAGAAATTTCATACTCTAAGCGGAAATAGAGATGTTAGAGTAAAAGAACCACTTGAGATTAGTATACCTTCGGGAGAGATAATTTATACTAACTCAATGATTAGAAATGCACATATAGGCGTGAATGGACACAACCTAGAAAGCCGAATTATATGTGATTGACATGAAGGATTTCGATATAATTGCAGGCATGGATTGGTTGACGAGGCATCGGCGAATATTAGATGTCGGGAGAGAGAGATAACTTTGAAATGTATCGAGGATAAAGTGACAATTCTCTACGGAGTAAAGCCTGGTAAGGTCGCGAGTCATATCGGCAATGAAGGCATTGAAAATTCTTAAGAAAGGTAGGCCATCGAGGATACTTGGTCAATATGGTTGGTAATCAATCAAGCGAATTGTCGATTGAAGAGGTACCAATTGTGAATGAGTTTTTATATGTATTTAGGAAGATTTACGGAGTACCGCTTGAGACAGGACAAGTGGAGTTAACAATTGACTTGATACAGGGCGAAAGACGTATCAAAGGCTCTTATAGGATGGCGCTAAAGAACTACAAGAGCGAAAGTTCAACTACAAGAGTGTTGGACTTGAAATTTATTCGCCTACTAGCGTGTCTCCATGGGGAGCACCAATCCTATTTGTTAAAAAGAAAGATGGTACTCTGAGGATGTGCGTTGATTATCGAGAACTGAACCAACTCACAATAAAGAATAAGTACCCGTTGCCACGAATTGAAGATTTATTCGACCAATTGAGAGGAGCGGGTATCTTTTCAAAGATTGATTTGAGATCGGGTATCATCGATTGAAGATAAAAAGAGGAGGATATTTCAAAGACAAAGATTGGATCGAGATATGGGCATTACGAGTTTGTGGTGATGCCCTTTGGACTAAGCAACGCTCCAGCAGTGTTCATGGATCTGATGAATAGGATATTCCATCCATATTTAGATCAATTTGTTATTGTGTTTATCGATGATATTTTGGTATACTCACAAGACGAGAAGCAACATGAGGAACACTTGAGAATTGTATTGGAGACTCTTCGTAAGGAGAAATTATATCGAAGTTCAAGAAATGTGAATTTCGGATAAATCGAGTTGTATTTCTTGGGCATGTAGTAACGGCTCAAGGAATTGAAGTCGATCCAACAAAGATTGAGGCGGTGATTGAATGGAATGCACCAAGAAATGCAAATGAAGTTCGAGTAGATTTCTTAGGTTTAGTTAGCTATTATCGGAGATTTATTGAAGGATTTTCCAAGATAGCAAAGACACCATGACAAAATTGACAAGAAAGGGAGAGAAATTCTTGTGGAATGACAAATGTGAAACAAGCTTCCAAGAGTTAAAAAAGAGATTGACATCAAGACTTTGTGTTGACAATTAGGATCTACAAAAGAATTTGTTGTTTACGATGCATCAAAACAAGGTGCAGGTTGTGTTTTAATGCAACATGGCAAAGTAATTGCACATGCCGAGGCAATTAAAGCCACATGAGTTAAACTACCCGACACATGATCCGGAATTAGTGATAGTTCATGCACTTAAGATTTGGCGACATCATTTATATGGAGGAAAGTGCGAGATTTTCACAGATCACAAAAGCCTAAAATACTTGTTTACTCAAAAAGGAGTTAAACATGAGACAAAGGAGATGGCTTGAATTGGTGAAGGACTATGATTGCACTATTCAATATCATCGGGGAAAGCTAATGTGGTTGCGAGATGCCTTAAGCCGTAAAACAAGAGGAGAATTAGCATGTACATTGACCACTCGAAACAAATGATTCGAGAATTCTCAAAGATGAGTATTGAGGTGGTTAAACCGCCAAAAAGTCTGGCGATGTTAAGGCTATTTGGTAGTACAACCAACCTTAAGAGAAAGGATAAAGGAAGCACAGGCTCGGGATGGGCTTTTGAGTAGAATAAACACGCAAGATGTGTCCGGAAAAGATAAAGGATTCACTATAACAACCGGATGGGTTATGGTTATATGAAGGAGAATTTGTGTACCAGGACAATGAGAATCTAAAGAAAGAAATTTTGGTCGAAGCTCACAAAGACGCCCGTACACAAAGCGCACCTGGTGGTACAAAAATGTACCAAGACCTTAAGAGAATGTTTTGGTGGAGAGGAATGAAGAATGACATAGGGAAATTTGTGGAGAGTTGCTTGACTGTCAACAAGTCAAGGCCGAAATTTGAACATCAACGACCTTCCGGATTGCTTAAGCACTTGAAATTCGAATGGAAATGGGAACACATAACAATGGACTTTGTAGTTAGCTTACCCGCAACAACCAAGGGAAATACATAATTTGGGTAATTGTTGATAGAGTGACAAAGTCCGCACACTTTTTAAATAAAAATGACGTTCGAGAATGGATCAATATGCACAAATATACATCAAAGAGATTGTAAGATTACATGGAGTTCTGCGACAATAGTGTCGGTGACAGAGACACTCGGTTTACATCTAAGTTTTGGAAAAGTTTGCAGGATGCAATGGGAACGAGATTAAAGTTTACAAGCGCATATCATCATAAGCAGACGGCCAATCGAACGAACAATTGATTCTCGAAGATATGTTGAGGCGTGCATCTTGGATGTAGGGAGTAATTGGGAGACAATATTTACCTTGGTGGAATTTGCTTATAATAACGATTACCAAGCTACTATTGGAATGGCCCCATATGAGGCATTATACGGGAGAAAATGTAGATCTCCGCTATATTGGGATGAGGTTGGCGAGAGAAAAGTATTAGGACCGAGAATTAGTGGAGAGACAGTTGAAAAAATCAAGAAAATCCGCGAGAGGATTAAAATTGCCCAGGATCGACAAGTCGTATCTTTGATAAGCATAGAAAGGACCTACACTTTGAAGTTGGGGAAAAAGTATTTTTGAAAGTAGCACCGATTAAAGGAATTATTCGATTTGGAAAGAGAGGAAAACTCCGACCGCGATTTGTGGGCCCATTTGAAATTCTGGAAAGAGTCGGAGATGTAGCTTATCGGTTGGCTTTACCGCCAGAATTTGCTTTAGTACATAATGTATTCCATGTGTCAATGTTGCGGAGATATGTATATGACCCGAGTCATGTTGTAAATTACTCGACCTTGGAAGTCAATAGGGATTTAACTTACGAGGAAACACCATGTGCGGTCTTGGAGAAGAAAGTTCATAAGTTGAGAAACAAGGATGTGTGTTTGATTAAAATACTATGGAACCAACATAGCAAAGATGAGGCTACATGGGAACGAGAAGATGAGATACGAGCCAAATATCCGACTTTCTTAAATAGCGGTACGTACTTAAATTTCGAGGACGAAATTTTTTCTAAGTGGGGTAGGTTGTAGCGCCCACCTTAGAATTTCCATATTAATTTCTTTACGATATTATTATAATTAGCATTATAACATATTTATCAAGTTAAGCTAATTTCTATGAGTTGTTTTACTATTAATACTATTTAAAATACACATATTTCATTTATTTTTCTTATTTTATCAATGATCATGATTTACTAAAGCCCAATCTCTTATTTAATTTTTAGGATATAACCCAATAATTAAACCTTAAGTTGAATAAGCCCATGCCCATTTGATTCATTTAACTTGACAAAATTAGTTTTATCTCCATCTCCTTCAAAACCACCAGCAATAACCCACGTTCTGCCATTGCACCAATTTCTCAAGCATGACTAGCAGTTTTATTCCAACTCCCCACTACATTGAGAGGTTAAGATCGGTTTTTATCTTTGGCAGTTTCAAAATTTATCTATAAAATCAGACCCAGGCTCTTAGATTGGAAGGAAAAAAAAAAAAAGGAAAGGAGATCAATTTGGGCAAATAAAAAAAAAAGGTATAGACTCAATTCTTTTCTTTTGACTGAAAGTACTCACCTACGAATGCAACATTCTTTCCTTATTATTCAATTTCCCACTCCCATTGCCAATACCTTCAAGTTAAAATCAGTCGGAAAGAAATCTTCATAGCAGTGAATCAAGGCCGAAATCGCACGGCGGCGCGCCGCGCGACGCGTGAAGCGACGCCGAATCTCCAAATCTCAACCCCGCTTTTGTTCGCCGGGGTGCGGGGTGTGAAATCGGGAAGTGACGACGTGATACGAGCGGTGGTGATGAAGGAACAGAGTGAGCGGACGAACAGAGACAGAGAAGGAAAATGTTGAAGACCTATTGTGAAGACAAAACTATACCTTTCTTTTCCTACCTATCAAACCAAATACTTGTTTATTTATCACCATTCCCAACATCTATTCTTATCCTTTTCTTTAAAACATTCAATTTCAATTTTTTTACTTTTGCAGTTACTATGCTACGTTTATATATATATATATATTATATACTTAACACCAAGCATTTTACTTTTTCAATCTACTATTTTATATAAATATAAATATATATACGTATGTATATTTGTGTAGTCAATTGATATAAGCATATTAAATTTTGTAGGAGTCGAGGAGTACGAAAATTAGGACGTCTACGTTTCTACATACGTTTGGGCGCATAACTTCTGCTTTAAGGTGGGGATTTCATTCCTATGAACTCGTCTTATTTAAATGATGTGTCATATTTAACTGAGATTTAGTTGTAATATAGCATAATTTGATAAGACACGTAGCCTTCGGGCTCAAGGCCTCTCGTGGAGTAATCCACGTTAAACATAGACAAGATTTAGTGGGAAAATCCACGTTAAACAAGTCGTGGAGTTAATCCACGTTAAACAAGACATATGCTAATCTCTTTATTTCATTTGTCATTTATTTTACGTCATGTGTAATTGCTAGTTAACTCGCTCCCCACTGAGTTGTCACTCACTACATGTTAAATAATTTTGCAGGTTGACGGAGTTGGTATTGTGCCGGAGGCGGATGCTAAGCTATTTATAAATGAATAGTTAATGTTTTATTTTCAAGTTTAGAAATGGACTTTGGAGTATGTTTTCTTTTGTTTTATTTCGGTTTACAATAGGGATATTACTATTGAGTTTAGAAAGTTTTATGTTATTTATCATATTTAACGCTTCCGCTCATTTCGAGTTGAAAACTTTAGTCCTATACTACAAAATTTGGGTCGTTACAATACCTCTGTAAATGCATTGATTGATCACCCTGCACTCTTTACTTATCTTTGCCTCTATTATGCACTTGCTAAATGTTGTTGTTACTCTAAAATTTACTGATATTATTGATCACACGCTTCCTGCAGCATGAAAATCATCATGGGCAACCTATCAATCAAGTATGATTAGTTGACATTTATGCAGACATCTGTGCTTTGTTTCTTGTAGATGTTAGAATAGAGGTAAGACATGATACCTGAATATAAGCAACATTGTTTTTTCTTTAAATGTTAGAGCATGAAAAATTATTTGAATTTCAGTTCCTTTTCTATATATTTTAAAATTATATATTGATTGTAATTGATTGAAATAATTGAAATAATTGATTGTAGATTTCCTACTAATTGTTTTTAATGAGGGTAACAATTGATTTTTGATGGATAATTGTTGGGAAATTTATTTATTAGATTTTGATGAATGCCATGTAAAACTTAGACTAGAAAGTTGGCACCCCATTTTTCTTGTAATCTGCATTGTAATAGATAGGGCTATACGAGCTGAGTCGAGTCAGCTATGCCTGAAATGCGAGAAGTCAACTGAAGGCTAAAATGAAGACTCCGCTGTGAAGCAACTGAGTATGGCAAGAAGGAGAAGTCTAGAACTCAACTGAAGGAGATATCATTGGATATGGTGTGTAAAAAGTATCGATCAAGTCAACTCAAGAAGCCAAGTCAAGTTGAAGTGACAGATGAATCTTTCAATCATTGGAGCAGACTCAAGTCACCTGGGGAAAAAGGCAGTCAAGTCAAGACAACTGAAAAGAATCCGTTGCATAGAAGTCAAGAATATTACCCAAACAAGTAATACTTCCATGCTGCCATGTCTTAAAGTGCTCAGGCCCAGAAGCGTGCAAAAGGAATAAACCAATGGGAAGCATCGCACCAGGTCGAACCGGAAGGTCGCAAGACATTTAATACGAGGAAATGTCAACATCAAGGATCGCAACAAGACAAGCCAACGAACACAAGTGACTTTTGAAAATCGGCTATCTCTTCAACTAGGTGATTTTTGAAAGTTCACTATAAAAGGCCGAGGAATCACTTTGAGAGAAGGTTACAACCACGAACATTCAAGCTATTACTCAATCAGAACCCGCAAAATATTCTCAAGTTATTCAAGCAAATCCTCAAGCCTAAACTTGAAGGAAATCGATCCAACACCAAGCTGTGAAGGAAAGACAACTTCAAACTATTGAAGAGGAAACTTTTGAAGAATCAAAAGGGGTCTACATTCCAAGGAGGTTTGTAGAAAGGTTCAAGGTCGAACTAGTCTCAAGTTATTGGAGGGCTTCGTGATCAAATCCAAGAAGCTTGAGCAAGTGAGTGAAGTAGCAAGCGCATAGCCAATGAAGAAGAAGAAGTCGAGTCAAAGCGAGAAGCCACCGTGTGTGATCAAGGCATCTCTAGATCGAGTCCCAAAGGATCAAGTGTTTGTGTGATCAAGACTTGTATCCGGGACTGATAACCACTTTGTACTCTGATCAATACTTAGTGGATTCCTCCAGGAGTTGGAAAAGAGATGAGTAGAAGAATTACCCCATCTTCGAACCTCTATAAAAATTATTGTGTCATTTACATTTCAACATTTACTTTCTGCATATTACTTTATATCTGCTGATAATTTGCATTCCAATTGATAATTAACAAAGTGCTAAAACCAAGTGTTAAAACAAGCTTAAACCAAATTCAAGGGTGTTAAGTCTTCCGCTGAAAATCTCAACACAACCAAGTTAAGGTTTAGACTAGACAGCTGAGTTATTCTATCAACAACTCAATCGAGTCTGTTGAGTGGCTAACTCTGCTGGTTAACTAACTTAGCTGTCCCTCAAGGACTTAGCTGTGTACTTAACTCTGTATTATTTTAAAAGGACTAAAATAGAAAAAGTTGGTAAGGTTTATTCAACCTCCCCTTCTAAACCTTACTCACACCCCTTGGGACCTACAAGTGGTATCAGAGCGGTTGGTTCATTGAGCCTTCCGCACTGGTTACTGAACTAGATCTCCAATCTTTCAAAGAAGTTTTTAACACTTGCTCTTTCAAAAGTTTTTTTTAAACAACAAAGTTATTATCATGTAAGCAAATTTGACACGCATCCCTATGTTCACCATTGAAGAATTTGATGACTGGAAAATACGTGTGCAGGCTCATCTATCAGCTTTACACGATGAGATGTGTATAGTGACAGAGGATGGGCCACTACAAAAAATGAAGGTGAACACAGTTGCAAGGAGAGCTGCTGCAGCTGAAGGAGAGGAGGCTGCTCCTCCTAGACCAACTATGGTTGAAAAACCAAGAGCTGAATGGACAAATGATGACATAAAAGATACAACTTTGACAATGTGGCCAAGGATATACTTTACAAGACATTGGACAAAGCCATGTTCAACAAAGTTAAATCTTGCAAGACAACCAAAGAAATCTGGGAGAAAATAACCCTTAATCTGTGAAGGATCTGAACAAATTAAGGAAAACAAATTATCTATTGTTGTTCAAAAGTTTGAAAATTTAAAATGCTTGCAGGTGAAACAATGGACCAAATTTGGATGCTAGATTCCTTTGAAATTACGAATGAGCTCTCAAAGATTTGGGAAAGAATACACACAGAAGGAGATGTGTATGAAGATACTAAGGAGCCTCCCAGCTGAGTGGGAAATGAAGACCATGGCTCTAAGGCACTCAATGGACCTATCAAAAACATCTAATCATGAACTATTCTCAGACCTCAAAGCTTATGAGTTTGAGCTGAGAAGAAAGGATCAAGAAGAGATAGCTGTACCTAAAACAACTGCATTCATAATTAAGGAAGGGAAGAGAGCTGAGACCAAAGAAGTCATTGACCAGGAGGAAATTTCCTAGATGGTTAAAAGATTCAACAAGTTCTTCAACAAGAACTACAAAAGAAACAAAGGTGAATCCTCCAGAAGACATTCAGCTCCCTCCAAGTCAAGGGAAGATAGGCCACCAAAGAGAGCAGAGTATCAAAAGGTCGAATATCAAAGAGCCGACAACCCAAGAAATGAGAGAGCCGATCAAAAAGTTGAAAACTTTGTGTGTTGGAATTCCGAGACAACCAGGACACTTTGCTATTGATTTGTCCATATCCCCGGACAATAAATACAGAAATGAAGAAGAAAGAAAAGTCTTCAGAGAAAGAAGACAAGAAAAGAAAAGAGCAATGTTGGCTGCTGAAACAGCTAAGTCAAAGGACATAGCAGACTCAGAGAGTAGTGAAGCTAACTACTCAAGTGATTCTGAAGAAGAAGCTATGATCTGTCTAATGGCTAAAGAACAAGATTAACCTGACCAAGAAGATGAGGTACACTCAAACTCATCTCATTCGAATTCTAGTGATAGTGATTGTGACACACACACACTTCATCACCACTGATCTTTATGATTCATTAGGCAAAATGATGAAAGACTTTGAGCACATTAAATCCTCACACACACTATTAAATGAGGAAAACGGCCCACTCAAAAGCCAAAACTAACAGATGACTAAGGAGCTGAGTACTCTAAGTCACATAGCTGATGAGAACAAAGAGCTGAAGGCTGAGAATGCTAAATTAATAGCAGAAATAGCTGCTATAGAAAAGAGAGAGAATGATCTCAAAAATGTGATTGCTTCATTCACAAAGACATCTAAATCACTGGATGACCTTATTATGAACCAAAAAGAATGTGGAGACAAGACAGGCATATGATTCAATTCCTTTGTGCATAGTCAAACTCCAAGAGTGATCTTGGAAAAAGGATCTTCAAGTAATGAAGCATCTCAAAAATCCAAGACACCAAATGTTGCACACACATTCATTCCAAAGCACAATCACAAACAAAGCGGCCTTGGATATAAAGAAAAGGAAAACACCAGATTGAGTATCTTTGAGAGGATAGCTGAGAAGAAATCCAGCAGAGTTCCTCAGCAAACTCCAAACAGGAAGTACTTTGTAAAGAAGAAACAGAGCTACCAGAATCCCCAGAAGTTCTATCAGAGGAACACAAATGATGGGAATGGTAGAAACTGCCCAAGTCAAGCTGATTGTAATAATGTGAAATATCAGCCAAGACAAATGGAATACATGCCAAAATGGCAAAGAACTAGAACTCAACAAAGGTCATTCCAAAGACAAAAGAGCTACCATCAGCACACATATGCACCCAAGCACTACACTCAGAGATATCACCATTATCCAAAGAAGGCAATTGCTAAAACACACACATGCATACATACAAAAGAGACAGCTGTATGAACCTAAAGCCCCCAAGCAATTTGCCAAAGTGAATTATGATTATGGCACAGATAAATGACAACCTCTTAGAGTCAAATCATTTGGCTATAGGTTGGTTGGTTCATCTTACAATACTAACCCCTCAGGACCCAGACAAGTATGGGTACCTAAAAACTAATTTCCTTGATTGCAGGTTCAAGGAACTGCTGAGTGCCAAGGAACCTGGTACATGGATAGTGGCTGTTCCAGACACATGACAGGAAACAAGAAAAACTTGTCAATGTTCAAGGAGATTAGAGGTGCAAAAGTCATAGTTGGAGGAAATGAAGCTCCAGGGGAAATAAGAGGCACTGGATCCATCAAGAAAAATGGATTAGAAATCACAGATGTTGCATACGTTGAAGGCCTCAACTTCAACCTGTTAAGCATCAACCAACTCTGTGACAAGGGCTATAATGTTGGATTCAATATGGGTGTGTGCCAAATCAAAGACACTGAATCAAATGAAGTAGTGTTGCAAGGATCCAGACAAAAGAACATGTATGTGGTAGATTGGTCAACTGCCACACCAAGCACTTGTTTGTTAGCAAAGAGTACAGCCGAGTCAAGTTGGCTGTGGCACAAGAAGCTAAGTCACTTGAATTTCAAGACAATTAACAAGCTTGCAAGGAGTAATCTTGTAGAAGAACTGCCAGACTTAGTGTTCAAGAAGGAAAGTGTTTGTGATGCATGCCAGATGGGAAAACAAATCAAATCATCATTCAAAGAAAAGTCAAGTCCATCTTCAATAAGGATACTGCATCTGTTGCATATGGATCTATTTGGTCCAGTTGAGCCAGCCAGCATAAGTGGAAAGAAATACACTCTAGTAGTGGTTGATGATTATTCAAGATATACATGGACAATCTTTATGTGTAAAAAGAAGAAAACTTTGCAGAAGTTACCTCAGCTAATGAAAAGAGTTCAAAATGAGAAGAGTCAAACCATTATAAAGATAAGATCTGATAGAGGAACTGAGTTTGTCAATGGAATAATAACTCAGTATTGTGTTGAAAATGGTATTGCTCACGAATTATCTGCAGCAAGGACCCCACAGCAGAATGGTGTTGCAGAAAGAAGGAACAGAACCCTCAAGGAAGCAACAAGGACCATGTTAGCTCAAGCAGGGCTGCCTAAAAGATTTTGGGCTGAAGCAATAAACACTGCACGCTATACTCAAAATAGATGCATGATAAATAGACAGCTGACAAAGACTCCCTATGAGATTTGGACAGGGATAAAGCCAAATGTTGCATATTTTAGAATCTTTGGATGTAAATGCTTCATCCACAACAATGGCAAGGATAATCTAAAGGCTTTTGATGCTAAGACTGATGAATGTATCTTCTTGGGATACTCAGCTGAAAGCAAAGCCTATAGAGTGCTGAACAAAAGGACTATGGTCACAGAAGAGTCTATCCATGTGGTGTTTGATGAACCTAATGTAAATGGAGAGACATTGAAGAGTTAGCCGATAAGCTAAATCAGCCGACTATGCGTAAGAGTCCCTATGTTGAAAAGTCGAGCAATTAATCAAGGTGAAGATGAGATTGTTGAATCTCAAAGACAATTTGGAAAATCTGCAGACTAAGTGATGATGAGAGAGCTTCTCAAGATAACACGGTTGCAAGACGATCGAACCCGGTGACTTACTCCAACCTGATGTGAGATGGCTGGAGAGACCATCCACCAGAGCTAGTCATTGGAGATGTAAGAGATGGTGTAAGAACCAGATCCAGAGCTCAACAAGAAGCAATGTTCACTTGTTTTATTTCCCAAATAGAGCCAAAAGATGTGTCTCAAGCATTGGATAACACACATTGGATTCAGGCCATGCAAGAAGAGCTGAATCAGTTTGAAAGAAACAAAGTATGGGAATTGGTTCAAAGACCAACCCATCAAAATGTTATTGGCACAAAATGGGTTTTCAGAAACAAGATGAATGAAAAAGGTTCTGTGGTAAGAAACAAAGCAAGATTGGTAGCCAAAGGGTATTACCAAGAGGAATGAATAGATTTTGATGAAACATTTGCTCCAGTTGCTAGATTAGAAGCAATAAGGATGTTTCTTGCCTATGCTGCACACAAGAACTTCATTGTATATCAAATGGATGTGAAGAGTGCATTTCTAAATGGACTTTTAGAAGAAGAAGTCTATGTTGAACAACCTCCAGGATTTGAGCAGAAGACTCTTGGAGATAAGATGTACAAGCTCAAGAAAGCTCTATATGGATTGAAATAGGCACCAAGAGCATGGTATGATACATTATCTCAATTTCTAACAGATAATGGATTCACCAAAGACAAAGTGGACAGAACACTCTTCAGAATTCAAGATGGAGAGAGTATACTGCTTGTTCAAATATATGTGGATGACATTATTTTTGGATCCACAAACAAAGAGCTGTGTGATAAATTCTCAAACCTCATGCAAGGGAAATTTGAAATGAGCATGATGGGAAAGCTGACATTCTTTCTAGGACTTCAAGTTAAACAGCTGAAGGATGGAACCTTCATAAGTCAAACAAAGTACACTAGAGATTTAATGAAGAAATTTGGTATGGAAGAGAAGTCTTCTGTGAAAATACCAATGAATACATCAGTTAAGATGGATATGGGTGCAGATGGTAAGCTTGTGGATCAAACCAGATACAGAGCACTTATTGGATCACTGCTCTATCTCACAGCAAGCAGGCCAGACATCACCTTTGCAGTAGGTGTATGTGCAAGATTTCAATCTGCACCAAAAGAAAGCCATATGACTGCATCTAAGAGAATCCTAAGATACTTGAAGGGATGCCAGGAAGTCGGCTTATGGTATCCAAAGGAAGGTGGATTCAAACTTATTGGTTACTCAGACTCTGACTATGATGGATGTAGAGTTGACAGGAAGAGCACTTCAGGCACATATCAAATGCTTGGAAACAGATTGGTTTCTGGTTTAGCAAGAAGCAAAACTCAATAGCCACATCCACAAATTTGGCCGAGTACATAGTCAGCTGGCATTTTGTTGCAGCCCAAGTCTTATGGATGAGACAACAATCGAGAGATTATGATGTTGAAGAAAAAGAGATTCCAATTATGTGTGATAACACAAGTGCTATTGCAATCACTCAAAATCCTGTGTTGCATTCAAGAACAAAGCACATTGATGTCAGATATCATTTCATAAGAGACCATGTTGAAAAGAAGGACATCACTTTGAAATACATCTCAACTGATAAACAGTTGGCTGACATATTCACAAAGCCATTATGTGAATCAAGATTTGAAGAGCTTAAGCATGAGCTAGGGTTAATTGAGCTGAGTTAACACTCAGAAGACTCAAGGAGAAGAGATGGAGTTTGAAAAGGTGAAAATAGAGCAGAGCGTATGAATCAGCTAAGTGAATCAGCTATGTCGGAAGGTCAGCTGTATCGAGTTAGCTGACAGCTGAGTCACTATATGAACAGAGAGAAGAAGAGTTGAATCAACTAAGGAGTAAACTGAGTCATTTATGAGCTAAGTGACAAAAACACAGTCGTTTTTAATAAGCGGGAATGTTTTAAGGATGACGCCAGCGTAATAATGACTGGTACAGTCAAAAGCTGCACGATAAAGCATATGATTGGATATAAATGTTGCCGCATTAAATGCGAGCAATTAAATGCTGATCGGCGTGCTAAATCTTAGCCGTTGATCTCGATCAAATTTCAAAAACCGTATGCACGTCCTTTCATAACCCATACATATACCATTTTGTTCAGCTTCTCTCTCACACTACACTAAAACTGTTCATCTCTCCAAAAGCAAAGACATTATTTTTCTCTCGAAACCCTATCAATCTTCAAAACAAGTTTCTCAAGATCGTTCGGTAAAAATCACTGAAATGGCAACTACTTATGATTTCACTAATTTGGGAAAGCAAATCCACACTGGTTCTACCGTGGATTTCGAAGGGATGATCAAACAGGGGTCCGATGAAACCCTTGTGAAGAAGATAGCTGAGAAAGTGGAGAAATCTGGACTGAAACCCTTTCTCACGATGGAGTTTCATATGACGTATGTGGAAGAGGTCGCCCAGTTCTACGTGAACGCTGAAGTTCACGACGAGGGCATCAAGTCTTCTGTTCATGGGAAGGAATTTACAATCACTACCAATGATTTAGCGGAGCACTATTTGCTACCGGCGGAAGGAGTGCCGGAGATCTATGAGGCCGATGTAAACCTGGCTGCTGCATGGAAGGAAATGGCCAAACCAGAGTGTGCTGCTAAAGTTGTCTATACAGCAGACAAGAAGCTGCTGAAGGAAGATTACCATAAGTTGCTGGATATTGTTGCCAAATGTGTAGACATCAAATTTGGAAGCTTTAATCAGCTGTCCAAAACCAAGCTGATCGTTATGGCTGCGATCATGGAGGAGAAGAAAGTAAACTGGGCAGAATTCGTCTCACAATGCACTGCGCGAGAATGTTGGGAATAAGTCCTTCAAGGATTATGGGTCGTTTGGAGGATCCCTGGGGTATGGCCTTGTAATTGGCCGGTTGATGGAGGTGAAATGCGTTCCACTCCGATATGGAAAGGCATTCCATGTCAACAAGAAGATGTTCCGATCGAATCTCTCGGGAGCTCAGAAGAGAGCTTATGCCAAGAGAGCAGATACTAGTGAGAGGGAATCAGGTGACCCCGAGGAAACAACTGTTGCCTCCCATCCAAAGAAGCTGCCCATGCAGCTGGAAAGAAGACTGCTGCCCCAACAGAATAAAGAAAACAACTGCACCTGCCCCTGCAGCCGAGTCACCTGCCCCTGTAGCCGTGTCTCCTGCCCCTGCAGCCACATCGTAGAAGGAACCTCAAATACCTTCTCCCGTTGTCAAGAAGAAGAGGACTGACAAGCCAAGAAAGCCAGCTCCTCAGAAAAAGAAAGTAGCACCGACCCCCGCCGCCCAGGACTCTGAGGAAACTGTATCCGAACCAGAAGTTCATCTGGTAAGGACCAAAAGAAGAAGACTCTACAAGCGTTCAGAGCTGGAGAAAACAGCTGAGTCTGCCACTCAGCTGGAGCAGATCGCTGAGACAGCTAGAGAAGTAGAGTCTCCGAAATAATAGAAGAAACAACCGAGGAACAAGTCTCTGTTGAGGCCGATCACAGAGGCAAGTCAAGACCCAACTGTGGACATGACAACCGAGGAACAAGAGGCGGACTAAGACAGTTGAATCTCTCAATTCCAGGATCGTGTCCCCGCCCGCCGAGGGTGAAGAGAGAAGCTTTGCTAGCTCCATTCAAAGAATGCTACCCTCCATTCCCGAAAAAGAACAAGATAGGAAGATGATGACGATGATGTGATCATGCTATCTCCACCATATCCATGTTAAATCCAAAATCAACATCTAAGAATGGAGGAAGTGGAAGCTAAAAATCGCTCAAGGGAACAATTCCAAAGACATATAAATTTTATTAAGAATTCATTAGGAAG
This sequence comes from Rehmannia glutinosa, assembly GCA_016081115.2. Lineage (NCBI taxonomy): Eukaryota > Viridiplantae > Streptophyta > Magnoliopsida > Lamiales > Orobanchaceae > Rehmannia > Rehmannia glutinosa. Next base: position 59,131,521 of record CM071937.1, on the reverse strand, counting down.
AATGTTCTCATTCATGAATTTCCTCGGATTGATAACCCAAAAGGGTCTAACAGGCACTAGATGAAGAGAATCGAATCGAATAGATATCTTGAATATCTTCAAAGAAAAAAAAGGAGAAGGAAAGGTTAACCTATATCCCCGAGGTAGCCACATGAATCAAAAACGAAGAGCAATAAACCCAAGCTCGTTCTTTGAGAAGGCCAACATCCGGAAATAAAACCCCATTCTTTTAAACTGTAAGGGAACCACTTTCGATCAATCCACCTCACTGACGTATGTCTTTGAATCGAAAAACGAAGAGCAATAAACCCGAACACACTTTCGCATTGAAGCATTGAAAAATTGAAAAAAAAAACACTACGTAAAGGATAAAACAGGAAAATAAAACCCCATTGTTTTGACAATCCGTAAGATGATGCATTAAACATAGAATAAGTCAAAATACTTTGAAATCCTAACCTATATGGAAGGTAGACACGAGATATCCAAAAAACGAAGAGGAGATCGAACACATTTGGGAGTGGTATGAAAAAAAACCAATTCTATGCCTTTGGGATTCAATGAAACGCCGACAACCCACTACCTCAACTCATCCGGAGGATGGCTCTTCCTTTTCTTACAAAGGGGACATGGCGATCTTTTGTATTTCATTGGGGTTGTTTGGTAATAAAATAACAATAATTATCAATTGGTTGAACATAATAATTATAATTTCAAAGCCAACCACTTCCTAAAACTCACTTTTAAGATAGAAAAGGATGGGAAGAAAAGAGAAATAGATATAGATATACTTTCAAAAGTGTGAACTTTCAAGAATATTTAGTCAATATGAAATTATGAATTGTAAACAATATATAGACCATATTAGGTGTTTAATCTATTAACCTTCTAAACACATGGAATTTGATTTATCCGATATGTACATGTGAATTTTGTTGGGTTTAAACACTCCACCGTCCCCTCCCCCTTTATTTTTTTACCTAATTTTAATGAAGAAATAAAACTTAGTTACAAGGTTTTTTGAGTTTGGTTCACTCTAAGGTGACTCCATTAATACAAAACATTAATCAACTGAGGAGTGCACAAAATCCGTTGCAAAATGGGTCATAAACAAAACAAACACAACATGGATGGAGCTTTTCGCATAGTCAAGAGACATTTAAAGTTCATGAACCTAAGCATTAATTCCTACATGATTACAACGAGCTTGATCATCTTCGACCTTGTCAAGCCAAAATTTGATTGCATTATAGTTTTAACATAATATATTAGAATATCAAACCTCAAATACATAATAGTGTGCACACATTTGAAATATGCATGCAATGAACTCAATGCCACAATGTATGCTAAAAGATCTTAATTAGACGTGTCTATATGGACAAAAATCAAGATTGAAGCTTACATGTGAATAATCGCTCATCCGATTTCCGACAAGACTAGCGATGGATTAGTCAAGATACGCCGCTGGTGAATGAATTGTGTTTCATTTGGAGTAAAAAGTCACTAAGATGGATCTACCCTAAGAGATGCTTTCAATTTAACATTTTTGCATGCATGATTAATTATGTACATGATTTCAATCCACTTAGTTGAGACACAAATAGTGGATGCCACAAATAGAAGAACATGCAACTTGTAAGATGTGCAGCCTTTGGAATTGACTTTACAAAGGTAAATACATTAATTGTTTTGACATATGATCATATATCTTGTAAGTGGGAGTATAATGAGATCAATTCCAACGAGCCTTTCAAACTTGAGACTCTATAGTTTCTTCAATAGACGTTGGTTTTTCATCAAGTTTTGAATGAGGTTGAGACTTTTCGGATATGAAGTCTCAAAGCGAGAAAGTGCTATTGTGATATTGGGCCCTTATGGTTGCGTAATTTTCCCATGATAACTCCTATTATAAAAATGGTGTTGAGGAGAACATCTCGTGAAGAGAAAGCAAAAGAGATGCGAGGAAAAAGAGCACTTCAAGATTGAAGAAAAAGATAACCCGAAAAATGTTGAACCAAATATTGAGGCCAGGAGTTGAAACAAATGGGTGGATAAAGTTAATTTTAATTAAGTGATATTGGGCTAGAAGAGTCGAGTTTTAGATATTGGTTTTATAAAAAAATCCCCATTGAGAATCGTTAAATTGAAATATGGTTAGGAGATATTTTGTTCTCCCAAGCAGGGGAATATATTAAAGGAAAATGAAATTATCGTCAAGTTGTTACAATATCATTCTCTTCTCTCTCGATGATGAGCCATCCTTCTGAAATCTCATCATCTTCTATACAATATTAATTAAGATATAACAATATACAACATTTGGTATGAAGAAGATCCTCGGCCGAGGAACGATAACTCAAATGATCAAAAACAAACCGAGACTCTAAAACGTGAAGCAATTGAAATCAAACCGCAAGAACAAATTTCTAGGGTTACATCCGGGTCCATGACCATTTATGGTCAAAAGGAGGAAAAACAAAAGACCGACAAGCCGAACTGTTGAATCGAGGCTCGCCAGTGGCCCATACCACAAAAGACCCCAATCAATCACGTCAATCGCGCAGCTCCCAACGCTGCAGCAGATTCGACTCAACCGGGCACATCACGACCACAAGTCACTATTGAACATATTCCCTATGTCCGTGATGATGCGTTTGAACAAACGTTCCCCTTCTCACTAGAGCTGCCTGATCTTGATGAAGAATCAACTAGAGATCAAAGACGTTTTCACAAACCTGATCCGGTCATTCCCACATATACCATCGTCCCATCAAACTTTGATTTTGATGCTGCTTGGCCGCCAGCTGAGACGGAGGTAACATCTGTGGAACAAGTTCGATACTTCAAAGCATTGTACAATAAAATGTTGATCTGGAGCGCCGATAATGCTGACATGAAAAAGAGGATGCAAGAAAACAATGATAGGATGCATGCCTCTCATACCACTGAAATGGAACTGCTGCGAGAATTTTATCGAAAAGAACTTCTGTGCGTAGAGGAGAATATGAATGAAAAATTCAGCCTTCTAATGGCTGAAATGAAGTTGGTGACAGCCGAATCAAAAGTTACTCGCTCAGAATTTCGGACAGCATACTCCGCAGCAGAATCCAAGTAGAACTCAGCTATCAGTCGCCTAGATTTCATGCTTGCTGGTATGTTCCCAGGGGTTCCTCTCTCCTCTGATGATGCCAAAAAGGGGGAAGAGGAATACCTAAAGACGTTGAAAGGGTCCGCAGCTGAGAAGAAGGACGCAACTGTGAAGGAGAAGACAGCTGAAGAGCAGAAGAAAGAAAAGGGAAAATTAGTTGAGGGGGAAGGTTCGAAAGACGTGACTTTAATGGTTGCTAGAACTCCTCAACAAGGACTTGTCACAGCTGACATAATCAGCAAACTTCCAGTGACTCTGCCGCTCCAACACTCTGCTGTGCCCATGTTTGAGAAGAGGAAAATAGTAGAAGCAGAGATGAAGGAGATTGAAAGAAAAATGGATGCCCGTGCGATGGACATACTAAAACAGTACGGAGGCATTCTGGCAGGAAGAGACACATATGCCATTTCAGACGTCAGAACCGAGCCTAGATCTGTTGATGAATTCAAGACGCTCGCATCCGAGGGATACTTCGAGAACATGACCATGGCCCAAGCCTGGGACTTGTATTAGGAAAAAGGGCTCAAGCTGTGCGAAGAAGCTGACAAGCAGCAGACTCCTAGCAATCACTCTGCTGGTCACTCTACTGAAAAGAAGAAGGCCCCAGTACAATACACACCCAGAGGAAGAGGTAGAAGTAGTGGAAGAAGAGGTTTCAAACCTAGACCTCTACCCAAAAATATCGAATACATAGATCCAGGGAAGAAAGGAGGGATCTATTGGGCTGGGTATGACGAAGTAGCCAACATGAAAGTGGCTAGGAACAATGCTGAATATGTAAAGAGAATCGAAGAAGAAAATAGAAGACAAACTCAATTTGTGGGAAGAGAGACAAGAAAGGAAAAGAAAAGATGAAGTCGCGTAAGAGCTTATGAGAAAAAGAAAGAAAAAAAGAAGAAAAGAAGAGAAAGAGATAAGAAGACGACAAAGCTGAAGAGGAAAGAAGGAGGCAGCGAAGGCAATGAAGTGTTGCTGTCCACCCCTTCATGTATTTTACTATTGTAAATGCATATGTATGTAAGTCTTCTGTACATTGAATAAGAATCTAGAATTTCAATATTTTTGCGTAGATATAGAATGCCATGTTTGCTCTGATACACTTTGTAAACAACTGTGTAAAGGACAAGAATGTTATGATCAATAAAAAGATCGAATTCTACGCATACATTCTCTGTTTCTACATTGTCCATATGTATCTTTGCTATTTACATTTTGAATGCATATTTTAAGTTTTGGCATCATCAAAAAGGGGGAAATTGTTGGGAAATTTATTTATTAGATTTTGATGAATGCCATGTAAAACTTAGACTAGAAAGTTGGCACCCGTTTTTCTTGTAATCTGCATTGTAATAGATAGGGCTATACGAGCTGAGTCGAGTCAGCTATGCCTGGAAATGCGAGAAGTCAACTGAAGGCTAAAATGAAGACTCTGCTGTGAAGCAGCTGAGCATGACAAGAAGGAGAAGTCTAGAACTCGACTGAAGGAGTATCAACTGGATACAACTGTGTAAAGTATCAATCAAGTCAACTCAAGAAGCCAAGTCAAGTTGAAGTGACAGATGAGTCTTTCAATCATTGGAGCAGACTCAAGTCACCTGGGGAAAAAGGCAGTCAAGTCAAGACAACTGAAAAGAATCCGTTGCACATAAGTCAAGAATATTACCCAAACAAGTAATACTTCCATGCTGCCATGTCTTAAAGTGCTCAGGCCCAGAAGCGTGCAAAAGGAATAAACCAATGGGAAGCACTGCACCTTGTGTTAGATCCTGGAAGGCTGCAAGACATTTAATACGAGGAAATGTCAACATCAAGGACTGCAACAAGACAAGCCAACGAACACAAGTGACTTTTGAAAATCAGCCTATCTCTTCAACGGGCAGATTTTTGAAAGTTCACTATAAAAGGCTGAGGAATCACTTTGAGAGAAGGTTACCTGAACCACGAACATTCAAGCTATTATTCAATCTGTAACCTGCAAAATATTCTTAAGTTATTCAAGCAAATCCTCAAGCCTAAACTTCGAAGGAAATCGATCCAACACCAAGCTGTGAAGGAAAGACAACTTCAAACTGTTGAAGAGGAAACTTTTGAAGAATCAAAAGGGGTCTACATTCCAAGGAAGATTGTAGAAAGGTTCAAGGTCGAACTAGTCTCAAGTTATTGGAGGGCTTCGTGATCAAATCCAAGAAGCTTGAGCAATCGAAAGTCAAGTAGCAAGCGCAAAGCGCCGCCTGCGTGAAGAAGCGAGTCGACGAGAAGCCAATTGTGTGATCAAGGCATCTCGATGAGTCCCAAAGGATCAAGTCAGCTGTGTGATCAAGATTTGTATCTGGACTGATAACCACTTTGTACTCTGATCAATACTTAGTGGATTCCTCTAGGAGTTGGAGAAGAGAGGGGTAGAAGAATTACCCCATCTTCGAACCTCTATAAAAATTATTGTGTCATTTATATTTCAGCATTTACTTTCTGCATATTACTTTATATCTGCTGATAATTTGCATTCCAACTAATAATTAACAAAGTGCTAAAACCAAGTGTTAAAACAAGCTTAAACCAAATTCAAGGGTGTTAAGTCTTCCGCTGAAAATCTCAACACAACCAAGTTAAGGTTTAGATTAGCATAAATTTGAGTTATTCTATCAACAGCTCAATCGAGTCTGTTGAGTGGCTAACTCTGCTGGTTAACTAACTTAGCTGTCCCTCAAGGACTTAGCTGTGTACTTAACTCTGTATTATTTTAAAAGGACTAAAATAGAAAAAGTTGGTAAGGTTTATTCAATCACCCCCTTCTAAACCTTACTCACACCCCTTGGGACCTACAATAATTTTATTGCCGATTGAAATTTTTAATGGCATGCTAAACTAATAATGACGGTTAACTCTAATAATGAAACAACATATAGTGAGGGGCAAATGAATATATAATGAAGATATATTTTTATCATTAAAGTAGTAATTAATGAGGGAAAAATAATACTATTAATGATAAAATTTGTCATCATTGAAATAAATTTTTAATGACAGTATAATCTCGTCATTAAATATTGTAAAATAATAATGACGGGACTTGTTTCCCGTTATTATTTAATTTTACCTAGGAGGGCAGTAATGACGGTGTCATAACCCAAAACTATTGCATTTTAATTATCATGATTAAATTATCGTTAAGCATAACTACATGTATATTGGTATTTGATATTCAAGTTAGCACACATGCGAAATCGTGAAATTTCTAGTTTTAGCTTAATCACATTAATTATAGATATCATGTTTAATATTTGTTGGTTAAACGTGGTTAATTTTAAAGTGAATCATAACATCGATATATGTATCCGGAGAAATATTATAAGAATAAATTAATTACATGAAAAAGATTGGAATATTAAAATTATTATATATTTACTTGGTGATAGTTAAGATATTATTTGAGAATATTTTTCTTAAAGGGATAATGATAATACTACTAGTAAAAAATGTAGCAAGTATATATATAAATATATATATTAATATAATTTATTCTATATCATTAATCTGATACCAATTTTACATATATCATATTGAAATCCCTTTATGGTATAACAAGTAATATATTATGTAATTCTAGATCCCAAATCAGAATTTTACAATCACCATATACAATATTTACAATAACCACATGCCCTATTGGGGTTCGAATAAGTAAATCATAACCCAATGTGTCTGGTTTATTTTCCAAATGTGATGAAATGATTGTGATACAAATGAATGGGTTGTTTCCGGATCAAATAAAATATAAGCATTTATTTCAAAAATAGAGAGATTAACAGTAACTAGAGTCAGTGTACTTTTAGCTTCTTCATGTGTCATATCAAAAACTCGAGTTGGAGTCTACCCTATTGACTTTCTTATGCACTACCACATATTCCTGTACCAAATCTTCCTCGACCTTTACCTCTATTAGGATTGAAACCACTAAATCTAATTTGCTCAACTGTGGGTTCTTTATGTGTTTCGCGTAATTTCTTGTTATATGACCAGGTTCCCCATATCTAAAACATTTGTCATAAGCAGCTTGCATTTCCCATAATGACTTTTTCCACAATGTGCATACGTGGAAACTGATGGTGTAGAACCTACACTCTTACTAGCTGATATTACACCCCTAAAACTACTACATTTTGAACAGATCTGTGTTGGCTTAGTAAATTCATTTTTTATTTCTAAATCCTCCAGTTATCTTGTCTCCTCTTATTATATTGAAAGTTTTATTTTGATTCAACTTCCTATTTATTAGCACATATTACTGCATCTTCCAACTTGCTATAAGACTCCAAACCTGTAGGTGTAATACGACTTTGAATAGCAAATCGAAGTCTAGACTCAAATCTAGTATATTTTTTCTTTTCCGTTGCCACCATATGTGGGGTATAATGAGAAAGTTGTTTAACCAGTACTTCATACTCCATGATTGATCGATTCCCCTATTTAAGTTCAAGAAACTATTTTCCTTTATGATCCCTATAAACCTCTAGCAGGTATGTATCATGAATTTCCCTTAGAAATCATCCCAGGTCAATACATGTGACTGAACAGTACTATGACGTATAATCTCCCACCAATCATAAGCATTTCCCTGGAGGAGGGACACTGTGTAATCAAGCTTTTCTTCGGGGGTACATTTTAACAAATTCAGAACCCTATATGTCCATTTTAGCCGTAATTATACTGAATCAATTGTATCCACAAAATTAACAACTCCCATTTTTCCAAGTTTCTCATACTTTTGTTCGCGTGGTACAAAGGGGTTTACCGGTGGATATAGTGGATACACAAAGTAAGCACGTAATCCATGTACATTATGTGGAGGTGAATGAGATGAGTGTGACTCTGGCTCGGCTGCTTCTTCCCTCTATGAACACTCTGCTCATCATTATCTACATGAATGACAATGCACTTGTAATGCCATGGTCTACAGAACCCCTACCCGGGCTCTGATACCAAACTAACATGTAACACCCTTACCCTTGTAACACATATTTTTATAGCATAAAACAGTAGTTCATAAGCAGAACGGCTGCATTGCACCTGATATTAACATGTTAATCATGATTTGTAACCCTTTTTCGCAAGCGGAAGCATTCACTCAAAAAGATTTAACACCACTTATTCACACATATGCATTTATCCATATTACAGGTCATTAACCACCGTGCCCTTTTATATACAGATCAGAATAAACTCCCTATATGAAATGCAAATGATGAGCTGAGGGAGAAGGATGGGAATCCATCCGGCCGACCTTTAATCCATGCTTTAAACTTCTGCCATACCCCACAGATCACCTTTTATCTACATCAACTAAAAATTGGCAACATTGCATTTGGTGAGTTGCAAGCTCAGCAAGTATAATCCAATAACAAGTTATTCAAGTACATCATCACAACCATTTCACATTCTTTGTTTATAATATTCATAAACATATAAATGCACGTGCTTAATCATATTCTTTTACTGTTATGGGCCAGCTAATACCAAGAATAAATCGTGATCACGAAGATGGCCATGACACTCTGTAATTATTTATTTCACGTAGAGTTTAGTGAACTCGGGGTGGCCGACGGATTACGTAATCCGAGAATTTTCGGATATCTGTAATTCTTTAACACATGATTCAAGGTCATTAGCGGCCATAACAGAATCCATTAATCTCTGATGAATGCATTTTTTTGTAATCACATATTTCATTTCCGTATCAATAACATCAGTAGAGATCGCATATCTCATTTTCATATCTATAACATCAGTGGAGATCATATATCTCAATTCCATTTTAATGTCATCACATAGAGATCATATATCTCGATTTCATCACAATATCACCAAAGAGAATCATATAATTCACATTAGAGCACAACAAACTTCTAATTACCATAGCTAAACAAGTAAGCAATTCATTCGAACATATCAATTATATAATCTCTGATGAATGCATTTTTTTGTAATCACATATTTCATTTCCGTATCAATAACATCAGTAGAGATCGCATATCTCATTTTCATATCTATAACATCAGTGGAGATCATATATCTCAATTCCATTTCAATGTCATCACATAGAGATCATATATCTCGATTTCATCACAATATCACCAAAGAGAAACATATAATTCACATTAGAGCACAACAAACTTCTAATTACCATAGCTAAACAAGTAAGCAATTCATTCGAACATATCAATTATATAATCATACAAGTCAAATAACAGGCTAAAAAATTATACTCACAAGTGGTGCCCTTATCTTAATGTTTTTCGCGTAATCGGCCTTGTCTTCTCCTTTATCTGGGTTTTTGCCTATTAACATATAAAAATGCATAAACAATTTCGAATTATATATTTAACACCAATGATGTCATGTGTATTCAATTTATAACCTGGACATGCATGAGAATCCTAATTGGTAAGATTCTTAACTTAATAAAATACATAATTCAATCTAATTTACTTATCTTATAATACACTTACAATTATGATTATTGCATTTATTTCTGTTTTATTTTATTATCATTATTATATTATTAAAATCCTATTCAGTAATTAGAAGAAAGAGTCAAAATAAACATAATAAGTTTGAAACTTTATCCTATGCTGGTATATGGGAAATCACCTGCAAATCTAACAACTCCATGCACACAATTATAAATTTTGCTATCAATTTAATTCTGACAATAAAAGCTACGAAACTTATCCATTTAATTTCTATATATAGTTGTATTTCAAATTTTTCTCTCTGCTTTATTATTATGATTACATTTATTATATTAATAAATCTGCTCTATCAAGATTAAAATACCTTATCTCAATTTTTGTAAGCAATGGTAGTTAACATTCAAGGTAGAGAGACATCCAGAATAAACTATTACATGAATTCTTGTTTCATTTTGTTTAATTATTGTTCTTAACATATTAATAACACAATGAATAATCATGTGCACGGCAGATTAAAATTAACTAATACATTTAGAAATCTTTATCCATTCTTATTCCTATTTCAATTCGTGAGAAAACCACTTGAGAATCTTCACAATTCCATATACACCATTATAATTAGATAACCCAAATAAATCCGGAAGAAAATAACCAAAGAACAAAGGATATGAAACTTACAGGTTTTAATTGCATTAGCAATGAAGCTTTTCCTTTTCTGTTCTATCCGGGTGTGTTAATTGAGTTTATTTTTCTTCCCTATGTTTCCTTTTCTTTCTTTTCTTTTCTTTTTTTACCTCTTAATTTTTTTTTTTTTCATATTTTGCCCACATCTGTTTTGTTTTCTTTCCAGATGTCCTTAACATATATGTGTTTGTGAAAATCCCACAATTGTCTGCATGTCAATGGCTATCCATTATCTAGAGTTGGCTAAGAGGATAATTGAGGACCAACATATTTATGTGTTAAATTATAAAACAAACACCTGTACAATTCACATATATATATATACACACACACATATATATATATATATATATATAGCTTACCTATGTGTAACATGGTTGTCTATACAATTGTATGTTTAACAATATAATATTAATCTTACACTTTACTATCTATAATTATATGTTAATAGAATAACACACTCACACGTATACATACATATCAACTACACTTTATTATATATAGATAAAAAATATGATATATGTAAAATTGGTATCATATTAATGATATAGAATAAATTATATTAATATATATATTTATATATATACTTGCTACATTTTTTACTAGTAGTATTATCATTATCCCTTTAAAAAAAATATTCTCAAATAATATCTTAACTATCACCAAGTAAATATATAATAATCTTAATATTCCAATCTTTTTCATGTAATTAATTTATTCTTATAATATTTCTCCGGATACACATATCGATGTTATGATTCACTTTCAAATTTACCACGTTTAACCAACAAATATTAAACATGATATCCATAATTAACGTGATTAAGCTAAAACTAGAAATTTCACGATTTTGCATGTGTTCTAACTTGAATATCAAATACCAAAATGCATGTAGTTATGTTTAACGATGATTTAATCATGATAATTAAAATGCAATAGTTTTGGGTTATGACAGACGGGCCATGACGAGGGAATTTTCCCGTCATTAAAAGTCTTTAGTAACGGATTTTGGACATATAATGATGGAATTTTCCTTCATTATAAATCGATTTTCTTGTAGTGATATTAGGACACTTCCAGTTTTTGGGATGCTTAATATAAGTGTCTCATGTAATGGTATTGCGTAAAGTTTTGGGACACTTGTTTGGGGCATTTAAAATGTCTCTAATGTATTTTATTTAGACATTTGTATAAATGTGTTGATGTTTTCACAACATATTTAAGTGTCTCAAGATGATTTTGCAAATATGATAACAATATCTTCGTCGGATACTTAAAGTGTCTCTATATTGTTCTTTCGGGATATTTAAAGTGTCTTTTATAATACTTTATGTGACACTTGTATATGCATATAAATGATTTATCAACACAATTAAATGTCTCAATATGATTTCATAAATTTGGTAATATCATATTCTTGATACTTAAAGTGTCTCTATATTGTCTTTTCGAGACATTTAAAATACCTTTTATGTATTTTATGAGACACTTGTAGGGATTCGTAAATAAAAAACAAACCACTAGTACAAAAGTTGTTCTCCAACATAATGCCTCAATCCAACTAAAAAACTTCACATGGTTCAATAAAATAACCATAAATCCTTATTTTCATGAAATACCAACAAAATCCAATCTAATGTTCACACAATTGAAAAAAACCACTACTAAAAAGTTCTTCAGCATAACATTGTGCCTCCAACTAAATAACCATCAATCCTTATACTTCAATGAAATGCCAAGAAAACACCATCTAATATTCTGAGAAACAAAGAGTTTAATGCAAACCACCACTTTAAAATTATTCTCTAGCAATGTGCCCCAACACATACTCGCTTCACTTATGTTGCATCAATCATCATTTTCTTCAAACCAACCTGTACATAGAAGTACATAGACTTAGCAAGCTAATATAAATAAAATATTGATAATATAGTCGATGATTGACTAGAACATAATAGTCTTTAAAGCTCCACAAAGAGGCACAAAAAGTGAGTTTTAAAAATAAGAAAATCTTATCATAAATAATATTTCTAAATTCTTATAAATATGAGTAATCAAAATCTACGAAATTTCAAATAGTAAAAATTGAAAAGATCCTATTTGAAAATGAACCAAGTAGGCTAATAGAAATTCCAGAAATTAATCATTAGTGGCGCAATTCATGCTACAAGGAACTACTTTATGATGAAGGGAAAATAGGATACTAGACAAACAGGACACCACATTTCAAACTAATCATGGGAATCAATTAAAATTATATATTAAATATGACTCAAAATGAATGTGATTTACAGCTAGGTGACCCCATTTAAAAATGATTAATATCAGAGAATATAAAGTTATAAATATACTGTTTACATCCTTGTATGGAGATTTTTCTTTTTAAAACAAAAAAAAAATAAAAGATTTTTTAGGCCAAGAAATTTAATAACCAATAGTGTTTCACAACTAATATGAAAACACCAAAAGAAAGACCTAAGCTATGTAACAATGTTTGAACCTCAGCTATCAAAAACTTGAAATTCGTTCTGTTGTTGAAGTTTTCACTCCATCAAATAATGACCCACTATTTCCTTCAGTTCGTGTCCATATTCACTCATAAATATGTCCAATCCCAATCTGATTAAATCTAACTAATGTCAATTAATCATGTGCAAGTGTATCTATTAACTTAGTGATTACATATAGTCAAAATTGATATGATCGAACTAAAATTATAGTACCTTTTAAGCTTAACTGAGCTTTTAATTTTTGTTAAAGGAGACTAAATTAATACGTACAATATATAAGACATAATTCATAACAAAAATTCCATTCGTCAGATACGCAGATAATTGACGAAAACAATATATAATTGATGAAAACAATATAAACAAGCATGGAAAACATCTAATAAATCCACACCAAAAATTCAACATGTAAAAGGCATAAAGATACTTTTAATTTTTAGCATTATGAAAGTAACCAAAAAACTTGTTGGAGAAAACAAAATAACATAACTGTGCTTTGTATTTCTGGCAGAGAATAAAATTTATAGATTATCATGTCTACCAAGAACAAACCTTTATCACAGTGGAAATCATTCATATTATTAGTGACACTTCCCATCTGCATGGTGATATTAATAACAAGAATAAAAAATATTCCACTCTATAAAATAGTCTACAATTAACATATTGAACAAATCATCCCAACTTGGCTAGATTTATAGGTACATATTTCTCATTTTAGTTAGTTTCGTTACTGATTAATACACAATGTGTGGTCTTCCTACAAAGTGTGAAACAAATACACAAATTATAATGGGCTTTCAAAATCATCTGAAAAATTCACTTGGAAAATCTACATAAACAAAACCTTCTATTCTTTTTCATCAAATTAACTGAAGTACAATAGTGACCTTAATCAAAGATATCTCAATCAAGAATTTGACAGCAAACAATATGAATTAATCAGGAACTAACCTTCCAAGTCACAATTATCTTCCCCCGTTTATGCTTTTTGCCTTGTAGCACAAGAACTGAGACATGCAAAAATATGCCAACATCAAAAATCAAAGATCAGACCAATGTATCACAAGCTCACAACCTTACATGTATGTACATCCTTCAATATTATTTTTTCATATGTAAGCATATATTATCTTATCTATTCAAAAGAAAAAAGAATAGTAATCTGCAATATATGAACTTCCTACAAGTGTATATTAGAGGAAAAAATTTGTAACGGGCTTTTAAAATCCCTCCAAACTTCACTTGGACCATTTGCATAAACCAAAATTCCACTGCTTTTTGTACAAGAAGAGTATGTGTTGGATAAAAAAAGCATAGTTAACCTAGATTCATCGTACAAAAAATGTCTAGAATTTATAGGTGTATGTCTACAAAAATCTAATACCAAAACAAATTAATTAATCAATAAATTAAGAATTCATAAATTCATAAAGGTATTTATAGTTCAGCAACAAAATCTAACTAACTTACAATTAATTCAATATATTATAGCACGTAGATATTCCAAAGTTTCACATAGTATAGATGTGATTGCATATGTGATCACATTTACAATCACATGCATCAGATTAAAGTAAACAAAAACAAGAGACAAGTTGTCAAAATTATCTACAAACAAACTAGCTTGTAGATGTGCCAATATGGCGAAATTTCCCACTACAAAAAGAATGTTTGATTTCGTATACAAAGAATAATAAAATCAACCAGTACAAAATCAATGGAAAACTCCTATCTAGAGTGAATCTAATCTATGTAATATAATTCATCCAACAATAGATATATGTGGACTTCGTTTATCACAATACAAAAACTATAGTTGAAAAAGCTAACAAGCACAACTGCAAGACTGAATGTTATCTGAGATTGCATTCAGTACAGTGAAGTTCCTTGTGCTTGAATGACTCTAAACTCTCTCAACACTCTTGTATCTCTTGTATCTTTCTTGTATGATGATTATGCATGTCCTCCTCTCTTATATAAGTGTCCAAGTTCTTCAAAGAGTCCTAATAAACATGGAAAGAAGATATATACATATATATGACCAGTATATCACCTACGTTAGGAAACAAGATAAGAATCAAAGAGTCCTAATATATCTATACCATATCAATATGAGATCTTTCCTAATCTATATACAACTCAATCTTACTATAAGTTTAGAAAGCCAAAACAAATTAAAACATAATCATTTATTTTTGGAAATTATTTTAGGCGCCTAAAAATGTACGCCCTAACAATCTCCCTCTTTTTGCCTTTCTTGACAAAACACTTGTAAAGCACAAAATTATTCAACTCCCCCTAAATTGCATGCCGAGTAAATGAACTAAAATAGATGTAATCACATTTCAAAGCACATTCATAATAATAGCAAAAAGAACTTAAGTCAAGCATCATCAAGCAATCAAAAAAAAAAACAAGCAACTTTAACTAGATAATTGTTTAGTACAACCTAGATTCAAAAATCATATAATTCATCTATAGAGACATTGGTATCCGTCTGTCCTTCAAAATCAAACCAAAGACCGTCATCGCTTTCAACATTCCCAGTCGTAGGAGCAACATCAGCATCTTGAGCTACATCTTGAGGAACATTCCCAGGAGCACTATCATCAGCCATAACCCCCCTGCAACAGTACTTGGTCAAGCAGCTGAATCCTCTCCCCTCTTTTTGGCCAGAAAGCAAGCCAATGATAGTTTGCAACTGTGTTCGGAGAGTAGATAAATGAGCAATTTGTTGCTCAGCAAAAGCCAACTGAACCTGTAGAAAAACCACATGGTGATACCCGAGCTGAGCTGGACAAAATACATCCACGTGGCCATCCAAGACCTGATGACGTGGACCGACCAGGTGACATGGACTGACCAGGCCACCCCCAGACCAGAGCTCCCTCACTCGAGCCGAGGTGCAGGGCCGAGCTCAACCCAATTGAACATCTTCTAAAAGGATTCAACATCTCTCCACTAAATCAGTCCAATCTACTAGTGGCAGACCAATGAGCCACCTGTCAACACATCAATAGGACAAGTCAACAAACACTTTCCAACATATGGCCACCATGCGCCTCATGCACAACAAGAATTGGACAAGTGTCCCACTAGTATTTTAGATGTAATAATTACTTAGCCACTAATTATATTAGTATAATAGATCTCATTTTTGAGAAAAATGACAAGAGAAAATCACTATATAGCTTTAAGAATTCAAAATCTGTATGCAGATACCAACCCGACCAATTCAACTCGACATACATATAAAAAAGCAGTTTCAGCCACTTTTCATACTTTCCAGTTGTTTTGTTTAACGTATTTGGGTTGTTGATCGTAAAAAGGTATCAACAAATTGGCTCTAGAAGGAGGGCCCGTTAGGTCCACGTCATTGATGATACCCGATCTGAGCTGGAAAAAATACATCCACGTGGCCATCCAAGACCTGATGACGTGTGCTGACAAGGCCACTCTCAGACCAGACCACCCTCACCCAAGCCGAGGTGCAGAGCCGAGATCAACCCAATTGGATATCTTTTAAGAGGATTCAACATCCCTCCACTAAATCAATCCAATCCACTAGTGGCAGACCAATGAGCCACTTGTCAACGCATCAATGGGACAAGTCAACAAGCACTTTCCAACACATGGCCACCATGCGCCTCATGCACAACAAGAATAGAAAAAGTGCCCCACTAGTATTTTAGATGTAATAATTACTTAGCCACTAATTGTATTAGTATAAATATATCTCATTATGAGGAAAATGACAAGAGAAAATCGCTATATAGCTTTAAGAGAAATCAAAATCTATATGCAGATATCGACCCGAGCAATTTATCCCGGCATACATGTAAAAAAGGCAGTTTCAACCACTTTTCATATTTTCCAGTTGTCACTTTTTACTTTCCAATTGTTTTGTTTAACACTTTCCTCAATCAGTGTTTGGGCGCCTGGAGCCAGAACCTTTCCAGCAAAGGCCCGTACAATCTATCTAATCCGAATTCAGTATCCTGGCAATCGTGTGCCGCCTCGGGCTGCTGGAGCCCAAGAACCCAGGGAGGCTGAGATACCCCCCTGTGACGTCGTTTAAATGAATTGGAGAAAACACCGAGGAAGTTCCCTACAAAAATAGCCCGATGTAAGGTCGGGTCGATGTAGGGTCACCTTTTACTTCGCATATTTTAACAACTCCACTTCTTACAAAATTCAAAGTGCCCCAAATTGGACTATACGATGGTGAAATGGATCCTACGACACATATCCATAAGTATCTTGCAATCCTATATCGAGCCTTCCCGTTGACCCTGGGTGACCGAGCTCATCCTTGGTTCGAACACTTCCACCAGGATCGATTCGCTCTTGGAATGATCTAGCACTAGTCTTCACCATCCATTTCCTGGCATCCAGAGTCCGAGGTGCGCCTAAGGATTCTTTTGCCACCATTAAACAGAGCAAGGATGAGTCTTGAAAAGTTATATTTCCAGGTTCAATAACCAAATCCGTGAGATGGAGCTGGTTTCCGACGACGCTATGTTGATGGCCGCGATCTCCGAACTTGCCCCAAACTCACGATTCTATTTCTCGATCCACGAGCAGGGTGTCAGCTAAGGATGACAATTTTGACCCGGCCCGTGGGTACCCACCTCGGCCCACCCCGTTTGGGTTGCCCCGCCCCATGACCCGGGGCGGGACAAGACAGGTCTGGGTATCACTTCCGCCCCGCTGGTACCCACCCCGCCCCGCCTAAAATTTTTATTTTTAAAATATATTTTAATATATATTTTGTATATATAATATATATTATAATGTAATTTTTATGTATTCTTATATTATATCTAATATTTATAAATTATTAATAATAAATTTTGTTATAAATATTTTATAAATATATATATTTTTCATTTTTTCTCATTTTTTTATTTAATTTAAATTACAACGGGGCAGAACGGGTCGCCCCGCCCCGCCTCGCGACCCGTAGTGAGTCCACACGCCCCGCCTCTTTCTAGGCACGGGACAGGTCTTGGTCCTGGCCTACCCGGCCCGACCTGCCCTATTGCCATCCCTAGTGTCAGCATGTTTCAGAATTTCTTATACGGGCATAATGACACATTTGTTCAGAAGAAGCAATGGCAGGAACTGCAACCGAGCAGAAACAACAAAATACAAAGAAGGATTTCTAGAAGGATTCCGTCTCAAGATCGGGTTCCAGGTTTAAATCATTTTCTGACAGCTCCACAACGAGCTACAAATTGTTTCAAGAAGTTCGAGCTGAAGTGGCAGCAATGAGAAGCACGTTAACCCACCCCCCATCTGTGATCTTGAAAGATGTTAGAAACCTGAATTTGCTGCCACCGGCCCGACCACTGAAGGTAGATCCATCTAAACTTGACATTACTAGATACTGGTATTATCACAAATCTGTTGGACATGAGACTGATGAATGTCGCGACCTCATACGTGAGATAATGCGAATTGTTCAAAAAGGAGGATTAAAACGTTATGTTCAAGAACTTCCACCATCGCCACCTCTTATTGCTGGATCAAATCCAGAAAAGGCTGGACAATCCAACTCGTTTACCTCCTATAAATAAAAACCATGGGCAAGATATCTTAACATTGATAAATACAAACCGAGCTGAGGACAATAGATTCGCAAAAGGAAGGCAGAAATCGAGAAGCACCAAATACAGGGCAGCGGGTTTACATTGCAGAGATCAAATAAGGTCAACCTACATATTTCTTGTCGTTCTCCGACCAAGATGCTGACCAGCTGGTTCATCCACATTCTGATCCCCTGGGCATTACTGCACCAATCCTTGGTATTCTTGCCCATAGGACCCTGGTCAACTCTGGCAGTTACACGTCAGTGATTTACATTAGGCCCTTTCGGAGGTTAAATGTGGACGATTCTTATATCTGTCCATGTGATAGTATTCTCGGATTTGGAGGAGGAAGGATTATTCCAATTGGCAAGGTTGACCTGTCAATTCAGCTCGACCAGGGGGAAAACAAGAGGATGGTGATAACAACGGTCAAAATCATTAACTCTGATTCAGAATGCAATG
The DNA here is from genome assembly GCA_016081115.2 of Rehmannia glutinosa. Taxonomy (NCBI): domain Eukaryota; kingdom Viridiplantae; phylum Streptophyta; class Magnoliopsida; order Lamiales; family Orobanchaceae; genus Rehmannia; species Rehmannia glutinosa. The sequence goes on along the minus strand of CM071937.1, from coordinate 59,112,650 downwards.
CAATCATAGGGTGACCACTTCTTTATTATCTGAAGGCCGCCATCTCGGTTTATTATTTTTGTATTAAATTCCCTACTCCAAAAGGGGAAGGTTTTCACAAGGGAAATCCGAGGGACTCCAGGGAATGCTCGCTCAAACTTCGACCAGTGGAAATTAATACAATTGAAAAAGACGAGTCGAGCACTTCGGCTGGGGTGGCCGAGCTGAACTGTGAAACCCCAGTGGAGGCCGACCCGGGAAGAAGGTCTAGTAAAGAACAAATGACAAAGGAAGAAGAAGAGTTACTTTTGCAAAAGAAAGAAGGGCAAAGTAAAAAGAGAAAACACGCAGAACTAGTAGAAGAGGTCAACATAATACATGTGGATAACCTTCACGGGGTTCGCCAACTTAGGATTGGTCGTAATCTTCAAGAGCTGCTTTGGTCCGAGCTCCTTGAGGTTTTTAGCAACAACTTGGATGTCTTTGTTTGGTCTCATTCGGACATGCCCTGGATCGACCCAAACACACATGTCACCGCCTCAACATTGATCTGACTTACATGCCAGTGATTGAGAAAAGAAGAAAGTTAGGACCAGACAAACAAATTGTCTTGGAGGCAGAGCTCGACAAACTTTTTGATAACGAGTTTATTCAAGAAGCCCTATACCCGAAGTGGGTCGCCAACCCAGTTCTAGTAAAAAAAACATAACAGGCTATGGCGACTGTGTGTTGACTTCACCGACCTCAACAAGGAATGCCTAAAAGACAGTTACCCTCTCCCCCACATTGACCACATGGTGGACGCCACGGCGGGGCATGAACTGATGAGTTTTATGGACGCTTACTCAGGTTACAACCTGTTAGGAAATTTATTGATAGATTTTGATGATACCATGTAAAACATAAACAAGGAAGTTGGCACCCCATTTTCCTTGTAATTTGTATTGTAATATATAGGGCTGAAAAAGCTGAGTCAAATCAGCTATGTAAAAGATTACAAGAAGTCAACTGCGGACTGTGTGAAGACTCTGCTGTGTATCAGCTGAGTAAGGCCATGAAGAAAGACAAGGACTCGACTGGAGGAGAGTCAGCTGAACAACTGTGAGAAGTGTTAGTCAAGTCAACTCAAGAAGCCAAGTCTACAAGTTGAAGTGACAGTTAAGTCAATCCAATGATTGGAGCAGACTCAAGTCACCTGGGGTAAAGGCAACAGTCAAGTCAAGAATATTACCTCATTTAGTAATATGACAAAGCTGCCAGGTCTAAAGTGTTTGTCCCTGAATTGTGCAAAATGAATAAGTCAATGGGAAACACTGCACCTTGTGTCAGGCACCTGCAAACACTAAAATGCCATTAATACGAGGAAAGTCAACATCACCAAGGCTGCAGACCAAGAAAAGACAAGCTAACGAACATAAGTGATATTTGAAATTAGCCTATCTCTTCAACGGGCAAAATTTCAAATGGACACTATAAAAGGCTGAGTAAGTTATTGAGAAGAGGTTACCTTGCACACCTGAACTACGAACGATCAAGCAATACTCAAGCATTTAACCTGCAATTCTCTCGAAGCTCATCAAGATATTCCTCAAGCCTGAAACTCGAAGAAACTAGATCCAACACTCACTGTGAAGGAAAGATAACTTCAAACTGTTGAAGAGGAAAACTTTTGAAGAAAACAAAAATGGTCTACTTTCCAAGTCAGGATTGTAGAAGGGTTCAAACCATTATCAAGTTTGTTGGAGGGCTTCGTGAGCAAATCCAAGAACTTGAGAAGTGATCTGAAGTAGCAAGGCAGCTGCCCTGTGAAGAAGCTGAGTCGCAAGAGAAGCCAACTGTGTGATTAAGGTTGTCTCCAGACTGATAACTGCTTTGTAAACTGGTCTTTTACATAAAGGATTCCTCCAGGAGTTTGGAAAAGAGAGGATTAGAAGAATTACCCCATCTTCGAACCTCTATAAAATATTTGTGTCATTTACTTTCAACAAACTTACTTTCCTGCATATTTACTTTATATCTGCTGTTAATATTATTTTTGCTATCCAACTGATAAATAACTAAGTGCTAAAATCAAGTGTTAAAAACAAGCTTAAAACAAAACAAGGGTATTAAGTCTTCCGCTTTTAAAAACCAAACCAGCCAAGTTAAGTATTTGGCTTAAGCAGTCGAGTTATACTATCAACAGCTCTATCGAGTGGGTAACTTAGCTGAAAAGCCAAGGACACAACTGTTTGAGTCAACTCTGTTGAATAATTTTAAATGACTAAAATCAAAAATTTGGTAAGGTTTATTCAATCCCCCCTTCGCATGCAGGCTCATCTATCTGCATCACATGATGAAATGTGGCTTGTGATAGAGGATGGGCCACTGCAGATACTCAAAGTGAACACGGTTGTACCAAGAGCAGCTGCAGCTGAAGGGGAAGAAGTTGCTGCTGAAGCAAGACCAACCTTGGTTGAAAAACCAAGAACTGAATGGACAAATAAAGATAGAAAGAGATATAACTTGGACAGTGTGGCCAAGGACGTCATACTCTACAAGACATTGGACAAAGCCATGTTCAACAAAGTCAAATCTTGCAAATCTACAAAAGAAATCTGGAATAAGCTAACTTTAATTTGTGAAGGATCAGAACAAATTAAAGAAAATAAATTATTAGTTGATGTTCAAAAATTTGAAAACTTTAAAATGCTTGCAGGTGAAACTTTGGATCAGCTGGATGCCAGATTTACAAAAATTACAAATGAGCTTTCAGCTATGGGGAAAGAATATACACAAAAGGAAATGTGTATGAAGATCTTACGAAGCCTCCCAGCTGAATGGGAAATGAAGGTCATGACCCTGAGACATTCAATGGACCTCTCAAGAACATCTAACCATGAGATATTCTCAGACCTCAAAGCCTATGAGTTTGAGCTGATAAGAAAAGAGCAAGAGGTGACATCTGTACCCAAGACATCTGCATTGATGGCTATTGAAGGGAAAAGAGCTGAGCCAAAAGAAGCCATAGACCAGGAGGAGATTGCCCTATTGGTTAAAAGATTCAACAAGTTCTTCAATAAGAACTACAAGAGGAACAAGGGTGAAACCTCTAGAAGACATTCAACATCCTCCAAGTCAAGGGAAAATAGGCCTCCCAAGAGAGTTGAGCATCAAAGGGTTGATTATCAGAGAGCTGATAATCCAATAACACACAGAGCTGATCAGATAGCTGAGAACATGTGATGGAACTGCAGACAACCAGGACATTTTATTGTTGACTGTTCCTATCCACCAGTCAACAAGTACATGAATGAAGAAGAAAGAAAAGTCTTTAGGGAAAAAAGGCAGGAAAAGAAGAAAGCCATGTTGGCTGCTGAGACTACTGAGCCAGCCAAGTGCAAAGAGACAGCAGACTCAGATAGTAGTGAAGCAGACTACTCAAGTGACTCTGAGGAAGATGTTATGATCTGCCTCATGGCTAAAGAACAAGATCAACCAGATCAAGAAGATGAGGTACATTCTAACTCATCTCATTCTGACTCAAGTGATAGTGATTGTGATACACACACTTCATCACCCACTGATCTTAATGATTCATTAGGAAAAATGATGAAAGATTTTGAACATATAAAATCCTCAGACACAATTTTAAATGAGGAAAACAGCCAGCTTAAAAGCCAAAACTCACAGCTGACTAAAGCGTCGAGTACTCTGAGTCACATAGCTGATGAGCACACTAAGCTAAAGGCTGAAAATGCCAAGATCATAGCAGAGTTAGCTGCTACAGAAAAGAGGGAAAAAGATCTTAAAAATGTGATTGCCTCATTTACAAAAGCATCCAAATCACTGGATGAACTTATTATGAGTCAAAAGGAATGTGGAAACAAGACATGCATATGATTTAATTCCTTTGTGCATAGTCAAAATCCAAGAGTGGTTTTGGAAAAAAGATCTTCAAGTAATGAAGCATCCCAAAAACCCAAGACACCAAATGTTGCACACACATCTTTTCCAAAGCACAATCAAAATCATTCTGGCCTTGGATATAAAGGAAAGAAAGCGACCGATTGAGTATCTTTGAGAGGACGGTGAGAAGAAATTCAGCCGAGTTCCTCAGCAAACTCCAAACAGAAAATACTCTGTGAAAAGCAAATAGAGCTACCAAAAACCCCAAAAATTTTATCAGAAAAATACATATGATGGGAATGGTAGAAAATATCCAAACTATGTTGATTGGAATAATGTGAAACATCACCAAAGACCTATGGAATACAAGCCAAAATAGCAAAGACCTAAAACTCATCAAAGGTCATTCCAAAGGCAAAATAGCTTTTATCAGCACACATACGCACCCAAGCACTACACTCAGAAATATCAGAACTACCCCAAGAAAGCAATTGCTAAAACACACACACAGGCATACAAACAAAAGAGACAGTTGTATGATCCTAAAATCCCCAAGCAATTTGCTAATGTGCACTATGATTATGGCACTGATAGATGGCAACCACTTAGAGTCAGACCATTTGGCTATAGGTTGGTTGGAGCATCTTACAACACTAACCCCTCAGCACCCAGACAAGTATGGGTACCTAAAAATTGATTTCCTTGATTGCAGGTTCAAGGAACAGCTGAGTGGCAAGGAACCTGGTACATGAATAGTGGCTGTTCCAGACATATGACAGGAAACAAGAAAAACCTGTCAAGATTCAAGGAGGTCAGAGGTGCAAAAGTTATATTTGGAGGAAATGAAGCTCCAGGGGAGATCAAAGGCACAGGATCCATCAAGAAAAATGGATTGGAAATCACATATGTTGCTTCTGTTGAAGGCCTCAACTTCAACTTGTTAAGTATCAACCAACTCTATGACAAAGGCTACAATGTGGGATTCAACATGGGGATATGCCATATCAAAGATGCTGATCAAATAAAATAGTGCTGCAAGGGTCAAGACAAAAGAATATGTATGTGGTAGATTGGTCTACTGACACCAAGCACATGTCTGCTAGCAAAGAGCATAGTCGAATCAAGTTGGTTGTGGCACAAGAAGCTGAGTCACCTGAATTTCAAGACAATCAACAAGTTTGCAAGGAGTCATCTTGTAGAAGGTTTGTCAAACTCAGTGTACAAGAAAGAAAGTGTATGTGATGCATGCCAGATGGGAAAGCAAATCAAATCTTCATTCTCGGATAGGTCAAGTCCTTCTTCAACAAGGATATTACATCTGTTGCATATGGATTTATTTGGTCCAGTTGAGCCAACTAGCATAAGTGGAAAGAAATACACCCTGGTAGTGGTGGATGAATATTCAAGGTACACATGGACAATCTTCATGTGTAAAAATAAGGAAACTTTGCAGAAGTTACCTCTGCTGGTGAAAAGAGTTCAAAATGAGAAGAGTCAAACCATTATAAAAATAAGATCTAACAGGGGAACTGAGTTTGTAAATGGAATAATAACTCAGTATTGTGTTGAAAATGGTATTGCTCATGTGTTATCAGCTGCAAGGACTCCACAGTAGAATGAAGTAGCAGAAAGAAGGAACATAACTCTCAAGGAAGCTGCAAGGACTATGTTAGCTGAAGCTGGATTACCTGAGAGATTTTGGGCTGAATCCATAAATACAGCATGCTACACCCAAAATAGATGCATGATCAACAAGCAATTGACCAAGACTCCCTATGAAATTTGGACAGGGAGAATGCCAAATGTTGGATATTTCAGGATATTTGGATGTAAATGCTTCATCTATAACAATGTCAAAAACAATTTGAAGGCATTTGATGCTAAAGCTGATGAAGGTATCTTTTTGGGATACTCAGCTGAGAGTAAAGCCTATAGAGTGCTGAACAAAAGGACTATGGTCACAGAAGAGTCTATTCATTTGGTTTTTGATGAACCTAATATGAGTGGAGAAGACATTAAAGAGATAGCTGATAAGCTGAATCAACCAACTATGCAGAAGAGTCCTTATATGAAAGCTGAAGTGAGAGCACTCAACCCAGATGAAGATGAGGTAGCTGAATCTCAAAGACAACTGGAAGGTCTACAACTGAATGAAGATGAAAAAGTTGTTCAAGACAACTTAGCTACAAGACGGCTGAATCCAGCTGACTTACTTCAACCTGATGTGAGATGGCTAAGAGACCATCTACCAGAGTTAGTCATTGGAGATGTTAGAGATGGCATAAGAACCAGATCCAGAGCACAACATGAAGCTATGTTTACTTGTTTCATTTCCCAGATATAGCCTAAAAATGTATCTCAAGCATTGGATGACACACATTGGATTCAGGCCATGCAAGAGGAGCTTAATCAATTTGAAAGAAACAAAGTATGGGAATTCATTCAAAGGCCAACCCATCAAAATGTTATTGGTACAAAATGGGTTTTCAGAAATAAGATGAATGAGGAAGGATCTGTTGTGAGAAACAAAGCAAGATTGTTAGCGTAATAATGATTGTCAGTACAAAAGCTGCACAGTAAACCATATGATTGGATATAAATGATGCGTTGCATTTAATGTGGGGAATTTGATGTGGTTTTGAAGCTTTAATCTCAACCGTTGATCTCGATCAAAAATTTCAAACTCTGAAAGACGTCCTTTCACGTTCCTTATATACGAAACTTCATCTCTCTCTCTCCTCACGCGAACTATTCATCTCCAGCAAAGAAAGAGCATTTTCTTTGTAACCAAGTGCAAACCCTAGTTCTTACAAGCAAGTTTTCTCGTGTTTTAATCGGTAGAAACTTCTAAAAATGGATCCAACTCATAATTTCGCAAAGCTCTCCAAGCAAATCCACACTGGTTCTTCTGTGGATTTGAAGGAATGATCAAACAGGGTGTTGATGAAACCCTGGTCAAGAAGATAGCTGAAAAATTGGAGAAGTCCGGCCTGAAGGACTTTCTACCGATGCAGTTCACACATATGTACCTTGAAGAGGTAACCATGTTCTATGTGAACGCAGAGGTGCAGGACGATGAAATTAGGTCTTCCGTCCACAACAAAGTCATCAAACTCAATGCAAAAGACCTTGCTGAGCGCTATTTCTTGCCCGCGGAGGGATTGAAGGACATCGCTGAGAAGGATGTCGACTTAGCTGCTGCTTGGAAATAAGTTGCCAAATCGTAGTGTGCTGCAAAGGTTGTGTATACAACCAAGAAAGAATCTTTGAAGGATGACTACCATAAGCTGATGGATGTCGTCTCAAAATGTGTGGACGTGATGTTTGGAAGCTTCAGTCAGCTATCCAAGACTAAGCTGATCGTGATGGCTGCGATCATGCAAGAGAAGAAAGTCAACTGGGCTGAGTTTATTATCAGTCGACTTTTCCAGAATGTGCTGAACAGGACCTACAAGGAGGATGGGTCGTTTGGTTGTTCCTTGGGTTATGGCCTGGTGATTGGCCATCTGATGGAGGCAAAGGGCATTGCTCTCCGCCATGGCAAGCCCTTTCATGCCAATAAGCGAATGTTCAAAGTGAATCTTTCCGGAGCCCAGAAGAAGGCTCATGCTAGAAAGGTTGATACCACTGAGGGGGAAACAGCTGACCTCGAAGACACAGCTGAGACCTCTCCAGCTCTCTCTCCAAAGCCAATATCCAAAAAGAGAGCTTCGGTATCTAAGCATGCCCCTGCCCCCACAGCCAAATCAAAGAATGCACCTGCTCTCACAGCAAAGTCCAAAGCTCCTACCCATGTAGCCGAGTCACCTGCCCGTGCAGCCGAGACTCCTGCCCCAACAGCCGGGATAGAGGAGAAACCTCAAATTCCCTCCCCTATCATGAAGAAAAAACACACTGCCAAAGCAAGGAAGGCAATTATGAAGGTTATCACATTTGAGGAACCTGAAAATGTAGAACTAGAGGTTCCCCTCATTCCATCCAAGAGAAGACGGTTGTACAAACGATCTGAGCTTGTGAAGAGAGCTGAATCCGGTACCCAGCCGGAGAGGGAAAGTGAGACTGTTGATGCTCAGGAGGAGCAGTGTCCTGAAGTTGTTGACGAGCCTGAGAAGACTGCTGATGATGATCAACAGAGACCTATTGAAGACTCAGCTGTGCGTCAAATAGCTGAGGAAATAGAAGTAGTTGAGACGACAGAACCTGTGCAAGAAAAGGTTGTCTCACCTCCTCGGATGGATGCAACTGAGTTTGAGGAGAAGCAAGGTCTATTATCCCCCATTCAGGAGACCGGAGATGAAGGCGATGATGATGATGATCTAATCATGTATTCTACCGTCTACCCTGACATTCAGAGAAGATTAAGAGAATGGAGGGCTTGGAAGCTAGATTACTCCAAGCATCAGTTCACTCGCCCATAATTCATAGAGGAGGAGGAGGAGCTTCTTAGGTTCCTTGGACATGCATCTGTCCAAGATGCCCTCGATGAAAAGAGCTGTATGGAAACCCTCCAACTAATTAAGGAGGAAGAAAGAGAGAAAAAGGCGGAGCTATCAATAGCCTTGGAGAAATCCAAGATGTGTGTATTTACAGGGACTCATGAGCATACATATGAGCACCTTCATGAATACAGTGAAAGCGATGACGATATGGATCCAGCTGTTGCAGCAGAGAAGTCAGAAATACAGCAGCCTTTGCAGGAATCCAAATCAATGCACGAGCAAAGTCTACTAAAAGGTCCAGGAGAGTCCTCCCAAACTCTTCTTTAGACTGATCCGTTGGGAGTGGCGCAGCAAATTGCAACGGACATAGCTGTAACCACATCCCCCGTGCAGTCAGAGGATGGCTCCAAGGGAATTGGCAATGAAGCTGGGAATTCGGGCACCCAAGACACGCCAACCACTAATGAAGGTGTTAACACACCTGCTTCTGTAGCTCAACACTCAGAGGGAACAGAAACCGCGTCTCAGGAGCAGAGTGACCCCACTATCATTAACTCAGCTGGTGCGCCAGTTGAGGGGGAAACTCTCTCCACCACAGCTGGGTTGGAGGTTGCTAGGGGAAACAAAACAATGCAGTTAGGAGGCGAAGTTGAGAAAGAACTTACAAAAGAGCAGAGTGACATTTACGACGCTCAGACAGTTAAGTCTATCTCAGCTGAAATGTCAGCTGCATTGAAGGCCAACAACGTTGCTGCCGCAGTTGAGGCAAAGGATGGTGAAGCCGTGGGAGTTAACACTCTGGGCTCTAAAATTGCAATCCAAGGGGTTGAGACTCCAATGGATGCCACTGTCTAAGACCCTAAGACAGCTGAGCCTGTCGAAGGGATAGTAGAAGACCATAAGACAATTGCGATTGTTGAAAGGAATATACAAGGCCCTGCAGCAGTGGAGACTGCTGGGGGTATTGAAGGCCTTAGGGAGGTTGAGACTTCCCTGGGTAAGGATGAAGGTGATACGAACATTCCTCTAATTGAAGGTGCTGCCACAGAAGAGGTGATTGGTGCCCTTCATGACTCTCAAGAAAACATTGACACATCATTTTTAGGGTCAAAGGATGAAGTTGAGTCCACATGAAGATCAAATAGTGGACCCGCTGAAGATGTTCTGCAATCTCAGAGCCAAGTCAGTGAAAAGACGGCTCGAATGAGGTTCAACTTTGATGATGAGCCATCTCCGATGAGGCTGATGATACAACTGAGGACATGGTTATTCATTTAGAAGAAAACACTGAGACCGAAGAAGCTGTTAAGACAGCTGAGGCTCGGTCGGCTGAGCAAACATCTCAAAATGCTCCAGCTGTGAATGAGTCAGCTGCAGCAGTAACGACTCCTACAGCTCCGTCACAGGCTCCCACAGCTGTGGCATCTGCCAATGAAGCTGCCACAACTGAGACATAAGGAGATGAATCATCGCAGTCACCATAAAATCAAGAAATCCCACTTGTGCGCGATGATGTGTTTACAAATATATTCCCATTCTCGAAGAATCTGCCCGACATGGAGGAAGAATCTACTGTGGATTTAAAGAAATATACAGTGCAGAAAGAGCTAGTCATTCCCACAGACACGTTTATACCAGCAAACTTTAACTTTTGACGCAGAGTGGCTGGCAGCTGAATCGAATTTGACAGCTGAGGTCCGTGAAGTCTTCAAGAAGATCTGCAAAGAGATTGAGAAGATGGAACGTCATCAGGACTCTCTGGACTTACGTTTGGACAATCGCGATGCCACTCTCACAACCGATTTGAGAGGGATTGTAGTACGCATAAGGGAGTGGGCTCAATAGCAGACTACCATGAGAGCAGAGCAGGTCCGATACTTCAAAGCACTTTTTGCAAAGATGCTCATATGGAGTGCGGATAATTCTATGTACCAACAGAGAATGAAGGAGTATATTGTGAGGATTGAATAGTCCCACAAGTCGGATATGGAGCTGCTACAACATTTTCACAAGAATGAGATTGCCAGACTCGAGAATAACATGAATGAGAAATTCCGTCTTCTCGTGGCTGAAATGAAGATAGTGACAGCCGAGTCTAAGGCCACATGCTCAGAATTTCGTAAGGCGTATAATGCAGTAGACTCCAAGCATAACTCGACGAATAGCCGACTGGACTTTATCCTCAGTGGAATGTTCCCCGGGATACCTCTTTTCTTTGGTGATGACGCCAAAAAGGGGGAAGAGGAGTCCCTTAAGAAATCAAAGAAAGAAGCAATGAAAGGAGGTGACAAAGCTGAGGGGGAAAGAAGTTCCAAAAATCTTCCTTTGAAAATAATTTACGCTGAGACCCACAGCTGGGTGAAGTCACTGCCTCCATTCTCAGCAAGCTACCCGTGTCACTCCCTATCGAGAAAGCTGCATTGGCCATGGCAGATAAAAGAAAGGCCATTGAAGCTGCATTTGAGGAGGTAGCTGTAAAAAAAGATGCTCGCGTTCAAGAAATAATGAAGCAATATGGTGGTCCACCATCCGGAAAGGACTACGCTGCGATTCAACCCCCAAGAGAAATTGCTATGCCTGATGATGGATCTGAGCCCAGATCCTTGGAGGAATTCAAGACTCTAGAATCAGAAGGCTATTTTAAGGGAATGACTCCGTCTCAAGCCTGGGATTTGTATTGGGAGAAGGGACTGGAATTATGTCAATCAGCTGATAAGCATCAAACTTCCAGCAGTCACTCGGCTGGAAAGGAGAAGACTCCAATTCAGTACACTCCTAGAGGAAGGGGAGCTGAGTCAGGAAGGGGGAGATATAGTGGTGGTGGAAGAGGCTCTCAACCTCGACCAAAGCCAAAAGACATCGCATAAGTAGATCCAGACAAGAAAGGTCTGATATATTGGGCTGGATATGACCATCTTGCTAATCTTGAGGTTGAACGGAAGTAAACAAGAGAATGGCTAGAGAGGAAGCAAAGGGATGACCTTGCTGCCAAACGGACCTATGAAAAGAAGAAAAAAGAAGAAAAGGAAAGAAAGAGGAAGAGAGCTGATGCTAATAGAAGAAGAGGTAAAGAAGAGAGAGGAAGGAAGCAACAAAGGCGCTGAAGTGTGTTGCGAACCCTTTCGTGTATTTTTGTGTAAATACATTTTCAAGTATGTCTTTTGTAATAAGCTCTGTAAATTTTCTTGTACACTTAGCTTAGATACACTGTACTGATGTATTTGTATAGAGCTTTGTATAGGAAAATCTCTGACCTTATGTAAACAGCTTTGTAAAGGACAAGAATGTTATGATCAATAAAATGATTCATTCAAGCATACATTCTGTGTTACTACATTGCTTGTACATCTTTTTGTTGTTTACTCATTTAATGTTTTAAGTTTTGGCATCATCAAAAATGGGGGAAATTGTTAGGAAAATTATTTGATAGATTTTGATGATACCATGTAAAATTTAAACTAGGAAGTTGACACCCCATTTTCCTTGTAATTGTATTGTAATAGATAGGGCTAAAAAAACTGAGTCAAATCAGCTATGTCAAAGATTACAAGAAGTCAACTGCTGACTGTGTGAAGACTCTGTTGTGTGTCAGCTGAGTAAGGCCGTGAAGGAAGACAATGACTCGACTAGAGGAGAGTCAGCTGAGGAACAACTGTGAGAAGTGTCAGTCAAGTCAACTCAAGAAGCCAAGTCTACAAGTTGAAGTGACAGTTGAGTCAAACCAATGATTGGAGCAGACTCAAGTCACCTAGGGTAAAGGCAACATCCAAGTCAAGACAACTAACTTAGATCCATTGATTAAAGTCAAGAATATTACCTCATTTAGTAATATGACAAAGCTGCCAGGTCTAAAGTGTTTGGCCCTGAATTGTGCAAAAGGAATAAGCCAATGGGAAACACTGCACCTTGTGTCAGGATTCCATTAATACGAGGAAAGGTCAACATCACCAAGGTTGCAGGCCAAGAAAAGACAAGCAACGAACACAAAGTGACATTTGAAAATAGCCTATCTCTTCAACGGGAAAAATTTCAAATGGACACTATAAAAGCTGAGGAAGATATTGAGAAGAGGTTACCTTAAACAACTGAATTACGAACGATCAAGCAATACTCAAACATTTAACCTGCAATTCTCTCAAAGCTCATCAAGATATTCCTCAAGTCTGAAACTCGAAGAAACTCGATCCAACACTCACTATGAAGGAAAGAAAACTTCAAACTGTTGAAGAGGAAAATTTTTGAAGAAAACAAAAGGAGTCTACTTTCCGAGTCAGGATTGTAGAAGGGTTCAAGGTCGAACCATTGTCAAGTTTGTTGGAGGACTTCACGATCAAATCCAAGAACTTGAGAAGTGAGCTGAAGTAGTAAGGCAGCTGCCATGTGAAGAAGCTAAGTCGCAAGAGAAGCCAGCTGCGTGATCAAGGCTGTCTCCAGACTGATAACTGCCTTGTAAACGGGTCTTTTACATAGTGGATTCCTCCAGGAGTTGGAGAAGAGAGGATTAGAAGAATTACCCCATCTTCAAACCTTTATAAAATATTTGTGTCATCTACTTTCAGCAAACTTAATTTCTTGCATATTTACTTTATATCTGCTGTTAGTTTTATATTTGCTATCCAACTGATAAATAACTAAGTGCTAAAATCAAGTGTTAAAAACAAGATTAAAACAAAACAAGGGTGTTAAGCCTTCCGCTGTTAAAAACCAAACCAGCCAAGTTAAGTATTTGGCTTAAGCAGCCGAGTTATACTATCAACAGCTCTATCGAGTCTGTTGAGTGGGTAACTTAGCTGAAAAGCCAACTTAGCTGTCCATCAAGGACACAACTGTTTGAGTCAACTCTGTTGAATAATTTTAAAGGACTAAAATCCGAAAATTTGGTAAGGTTTATTCAACCCCTCCCCTTCTAAACCTTACTTCACACCCCTTGGAACCTACACAACCAGATCTGAAGGCACCCGACGGCGAAGAAAACACATCATTCTATTCTTCTCGTGGTGTGTACTGTAACAAGATGATGCCTTTCGGCCTGAAGAACGCATGGGCAATCTATCAAAGGTTAGTCAATAAAATGTTTTAGAAACTGATAGGAAATACAGTGGAAGTCTATGTAGATGATACGCTTGTAAAGTCATTGTATGTTGTTGATCATGTTGCTCATCTTATTGAAATGTTTATTGTTTTGCGCGAGTATAAGATGATGTTGAATCCTAAGAAATGCACGTTTGGGGTCGGTTCGGGAAAGTGTTTGGGATATATGGTCAGCCAAAGAGGAATTGAAGCTAACCTAGATAAAATTAAGGCTATAATTGACCTAGAACCGCTTAATTGAGTACAAAGTTTAACTGCGCACCTAGCCGCTTTAAGTATATTTGTATCGAGATCAATGGATAGTGCAAGCCATTTTTCGAAATCATCAAGAAAAACAAAGTTTTTGAATGGACTGGGCAGGCACAAGCTGCATTTGAATCTTTGAAACAATATTTGGCAACCACCCCAGTTCTATAGAAACCGATCCGGGGGCGAAAATTTGTATTTATACCTGGCAGTCTCTGAATATGCCTTCAACTCGATACTCATTCGACTAGACAATTCAATTCGACACCCCGTCTACTACATCAGTCAAGCTCTGCTTGACGCCAAGCTGTGGTACCCACCAAAAGTTGGCATATGCACTAATCATTTCTGGGAGGAAATTGAGGCCATATTTACTGGAACACATAATCATTGTCTTAACAAATTATCCTCTTAAACAAGTAAGTGCACCGACTTGATACTTCTGGTCTGATGATCAAATAGGCGGTGGAACTCAGACAGTTTGAAATCTTTTACGACCCAGGACAACAATTAAAGGACATGCCTTAGCAAATTTCGTGGCGGAATTCACACCTTTCATTCAGTCGGACATCATTGAAGAACAAACTTGGAAGCTGTTTGTTGATGGGCTCTTCCACCACAGACCAAGCAGGGGATGGGATTATGATAATCAATTCAAGTCAAATGTGTTACTGCTCGGCCGTGCGATTCCAGTTCCCAGCGACATATAATGAAGCAGAATACGAGGCATTGTTGGTGAGATTAGAAATGGCAGCTTCAATGGGGTTGATGAGATTGATCTTTCACACTGATTCACAATTAGTGGTCAACCAAATCAATGGAGACTACGAGGCTAAGGAGCCCAAGATATCGCAATACATAGAGCTCGCAAAAAACATGCTTTCTCAATTCAAGCCATAAGTGATACGCATTCCCAGAACTGAAAATGTGCAGGCAGATGCTCTGGCTCGACTTGCATCCAGCCCAGGAATTGACCTAATCAAAGATGTAATGGTCACTCACCTGCCTTCCTCGTCATTGAATGCGGTTAAAATCAATGCCAATGAAAGCACCAAGCTGACCTGGATGACGCCTATCCTTTAGTACTTAGAGCATGGAATCCAACCACAAAACAAAGCGGAAGCAAGGACATTGAGGACACATGCTGATCGGTTCACTATTGTTGACGTGGTCTTGTACAAGCGTGGTTATTCAGTTCCCTTGCTCGGATATTTATCCGAGGCCAATTACGCTCTCAGGGAAGTGCATGAAGGGATTTGTGGCAATCACTCTGGAGGTCAGTCACTAGCACACATGCTGATTTGGCAAGGATACTACTAGCCATCACTGAAGCAAGATGTGATCTCTCTATTGAAGAAGTGCGGAAAATGTCAAAGGTTTGCACCCCAGGTCAGGTATCACCCCGAAAAGCTAACCTCGGTTTTCAATCCTTGGCCATTTGCCAAGTGAAGAATCAACGTCATCAGACCACTCCTCACTGGTAAAGGGGGAGTGAAGTATGTTATAGTCGTAGTTGATTACTTTCATAAATGGGCCGAGGCAGAGCCCCTAGCTAAGATAAACGAGGAAAAAGTTGTTGATTTTTTATGGAAGTCAGTTATATGCAGATTTGGGATACCGTACTCGATAGTGACGGACAATGGGAAATAGTTCGATAACCAAAGATTTGAATTTTTTGCAAAAATTTCCACATCAAAAATCATTTCTCCACTCCGTATCACTCACAATCCAATGGCTAGGTCGAGGCCGTAAATAAGATCATTAAATACACTTTGGAAACAAGATTCGAAGAGTCTAAGGAGAACTGACCTGAGGAGCTCCCCGGGGTGCTATGGGCATACATAACGACACATCAATCGGCCACAGGAGAAACACCATTCTCCTTAGCATATGGAACTGAGGCCGTCATCCCAGTACAAATTGGGGTCCCAACATTCTGAGTTGCAAACTTTTTAGAAGACAAGAACAAGGCCGCCTCGAGGGCTGAAATGGATTTATTAGAAGAAAAAAGATGTGGCACCGAGGTGAAGAATGTTGTGTATAAGCAAAGAAGTGAAAGGTACTACAACTCCAAAGTGAAAGAAAGAAGATTCCAGGCCGGTAATCTGGTCTTGAAAAGAGTCACGGGAGCTGAGCCCAGTCCACTGAAACCGACCTGGGAAGGTCCGTGCAGAGTTAGTAAAGTTTGTTGGACGGGGCGTATGAGCTCGAGTATTCCAGTGGAGAAAAATTCAATCATCCATGGAATGTGTCATACTTAAAGAAGTACTATCAATAAAGCATTAGAAAGTTCCGAGCAAATTATTCATTTTAGATTTTGAGTTTTTTATTCGTCTCAGCCTAGCTGCGAGCGCAACATCCAACAACCTACACACGCACCTTACGTCCTGGCCTAAATCCAAGCACGTCTCTTAACAACTCTTTATATTGATAATACTCGACCTAGCATCGAGCTCTTTATATCGAACTCGGCTTAGCACCGAGCACAACACTTAATCAATTTCAGTCAATTATTTATTCCAATTTAAATTTGAACACATCATTCAACTTTCATGCATTGTTAAGCTCAGCCAAATGCCGAGCACATTACTTAGAAAAAATCTCAAAAGTAAGAAGTACAGAATAAAGAAAGCTGCAAATTAAAGTTCCATTCAAAATAAAATATTTACATTCGGTGGGCTCGAAGTCAGTTACATGGAAGCAAAAGAAAGAAAAATCTACTAAGGGACTGGGGATGATCGTCGCTCTGAGGCCGGTCGTCTCCTTGAGCTTGGTTTTGAGGCAGGCCCATGGAGACAACCTCTTCTGCATTTTCTTCATTAGCCGGAGCAACCTCACCCTCGGAGACAACATCGAGATACTGGGGCCTGAGCTCATCAATTTGTTCATTTAAAGCATTGAGTTCCTCTTCAAACTTAGCCATACTCTTCCCCTTTTTTAAGCTGTCCAGGACATCCTCCATGCTAGTGGCGTGCCCACAAGTGAGCATGAAGGCGTAAGTCCCAGACTTCTTGAAGGCATCCACCGCCTCCTTCCGAGTTGCCTACAGAGCTCCTCCAGCTATTTTTTGAAAGCCTCTTCCATCTGCCTCCTAAGCTCTGCCTCCCGCCTAGTCAGCACCTCCTGGTGGTTGGCCACCTCCTTTCTTAGGTCACTCAAAGGACCTCCTCAGCTCTTTCAGCATGGTCCCGAGCAGCCAAGGCACTTTCTTCGGCACTTCTGGCATTGATAGACGCTTTTTCAGCCTCCTTAGCTTTCAACTCTAAGGATTCTTTGACGCCACGAAGAGTGTTGTGGGTGTCCTGCAGGTCCTCATGAGGCCTCACCAACTCGCGACCTTGGCCAATCATATGCCATAAATTCCCAATGATCCGACTCGAGAGGCCCATGGCATACTGAGCTTTTTCCTCCCAGTCGGTCTCAGTGCACAGCTGCTTGATTCCAGTGGTCCATGCCCGAGCTGGGACATCCCTAGCAGCTCTCTCGGCCTCCGGCAGTGCGGCCACCTGTTCATGAGTAGGGGTCGAACACTTGGCAAATTTGATGAACCATTGTGGCCGCACCCCAGTCATCCCCTCACAAGGTTCCTACCGGGTAGGATTAGGAGGAACGAGGTGCCCTTTTGGACCTATGTCGTCAGAGAATGTTCTCTTTGGGGCCTCAGTAGTCGTTCCCCCTCGAGGGAATTGTTATGGGAGTTACGATCAGGGTTTTCTCGGTTCTTTAGGTCTGACTGGGCTCTGATATCTCAACCCCGTTGCCCCTTTTTTTCCTGATGGGCACCACTCCACGCGTGTATACCATCTTTCTCTTGCCTACCTGAATCTCATCCCATTTCTCCTGGGTTAAGTCAGCAGCCTGCTCAGTACTCTTCCCGGTTCCCTTCCTGGCTGTCTTTTTGATCCATTAAAGGTGGACAAAAACATTCATATCTTCTCCGAGCTCGGAAAAATATCAAAACTATCAAAAATATGAAGAAAATACAAGAAAATTGCACAGAGGAAGATCACCTTGGGCTTCCACTCTAGGCTCATGTGTTGGGGGCGACCTTTCTCGCTCATTCCTTGGAGGCGGTTGAACTAGGACTGCTTGCTCAGTCCTTGCGTATGGTCAGGGAGCAGTTTTCTATTTGGAGTTGGACCCGCCTCGCAGATTAGCACGCAAACCTGCCCGTGCTAACGCAACCTCACGGGTTAGCCATTTTATCTTCCTATCAGTGTTTGGAAGATTTTTTATGTTCTCCAACATGTTCCCTACATAAGAAATAAAGAACTAACGATTAGAATTTTTTGGAAATGTAAAGAGCAAGAAAATACTTAGTGAAATCATAATGAAATTGGATAGGAGGAGCAAGAAACTGCTCGTCCTCCCTGCCGCGAGGAATCATTCAATCCCTGCCGACCCAGAACCATTTCTTCTTCCACTCTTCCAATAATTATGGAAGGCCGAGGACCAGGTTGTCTGGATACCCGGATCAGGTTTGAATATAGTACCACCCTGACGGCTTCCTCTTACGCCACCTAGGGTTGCCTTCCAGACGAAAAACTCATTCACCTCCTCAAATTGGGGTCGAGGGTATCCTTGCCGAGCAAAACTCACGATCAACCCTATTTGTCTGCCCAAGTCACGGGGTGCACCTGGGATAGGGCAATCCCCCACCTCTTGAACCAATTCGTGATCAGTCTTGGAAGGGGAAACCTCAGCCCAAAAATGATGCTATGGGCATACATAGCAACGCACCCTACAGGTGGCAGCTCGGGCACCTCCTCATGATAAGGCATGCAAAACCGTACTAATGCAGGAAAATTGTGGCCTTGGTGTTAGGAAATTCATTTTGTAGATTTTGATGATAGCATGTAAAACTTAAACTAGAAAGTTGGCACCCCATTTTCCTTGTAATTTACATTATAATAGATAGGGCTGGAAAAGCTGAGTCAAGTTAGTTATGCCTAGAAATACAAGAAGTCAACTGAAGACTGAAGTGAAGACTCCGCTGCAAGACAACTGAGTATGGCATAGAAGAAAAGTCAAGAACTCGACTGAAGATGTATCAGATGTGAATCAGCTGTGTAAAGAGTCAGTCAAGTCAACTCAAGAAGCCAAGTCTCAAGTTGAAGTGACAGATGAGTCATCCAAAGATTGGAAGCTAACTCAAGTCACTTGGGGAATAAATGGTAACATGTTAACATGTTACTCAGAATGGTAACATGTTAAAGTTGTCAGAGATAAAGTGTTAGTTCCAGTTGTGTGCAAAAGGAACAAACAAATGGGATGTACTGCACCAAGTGTCAGAAACGGTGCAATGCTGCAAGACATTAAATACGCGGAAATGTCAACATCAAGGACTGCAACAAGACAAGCCAACGAACACAAGCGACTTTTGAAATTAGCCTATCTCTTTAACGGGCAAAATTTCGAAAGTTCACTATAAAAGGATGAGGAAACTCATTGAGAAAAAGTTACCTGAACCACGAACAACCAAGCATTATTCAAGCTATTAACCTGAAATATTCTCAAATATATTCAAGCAAATCCTCAAGCCTGAAACTCGAAGGAAATCGATCCAACAAAAGCTGTGAAGGAAAGACAACTTCAAATCTGTTGAAGAGGAAACTTTTGAAGAATCAAAAGGGGTCTACTTTCCAAGGAGGATTATAAGATGGTTCAAGGTCGAACCAGTATCAAGTTATTGGAGGGCTTCATGATCAAATCCAAGAGCTTGAGAAAGTGAGCTGAAGTAGCAAGGCAGCCGCCCTGTGAAGAAGCTCAGTCGCAAAAGAAGCCAGCTGTGTGACCAAGGCTGTCTCTAAACTGTTAACCACTTTGTAAACTGATCTGTTACTTAGTGGATTCCTCCAGGAGTTGGAGAAGAGAGGATTAGCAGAATTACCCCATCTTCGAACCTCTATAAAAATTAACTGTGTCATTTATTTTTCAACACATTTATATTTCTGCATACTTACATCATATCTGCTGATAAATGCATATTTGATATCCAACTGATTAATAACCAAGTGCTAAAATCAAGTGTTAAAACAAGTTTAAAACAATTCAAAGAGTGTTAAGTCTTCCGCTGATAAAACCAATACATCCAAGTACAGGTTAAACAGCCGAGTTATTCTATCAACAACTCTATCAAGTCTGTTGAGTGGCTAACTCACTGAATAACCAACTTAGTTGTCCCCCAAGGACACAACTGTTTGAGTTAACTCTGTAATATTTTTAAAAGTACTAAAATCGAAATGTTGGTAAGGTTTATTCACCCCCCCTTCTAAACCTAACTCACACCCCTTAGGACCTACAAGTGGTATCAGAGTGGTTGGTTCATTGAGCCTTCTGCACTGGTTACTGAACTAGATATTTATCTTTTCAAAAAGGTTTTAAACACTTGCATTTTCAAAACCTTTCATTTATAGCAAAGTTATTATTATGGAAGCAAATTTGACACGCATTCCTATGTTCACTGTGGAAGAATTTAATGATTTGAAAATTTGTATGCAGGCTCGTCTATCTGCTCTACACGATGAAATGTGGCTTGTGATAGAGGATGGGCCACTGCAAATACTAAAAGTGAACACGACTGTAAGAAAGAAGAGCGGTGATTTGAAGGAGAAGAAGCTGATATTGAAGAAAGACCAGCCATGGTTGAAAAACCAAGAGCTGAGTGGACTAATGATGATAGGAAGAGATACAACTTGGACAATGTGGCCAAGGACATACTTTACAAGACTTTGGACAAAGCAATGTTCAATAAAGTCAAATCCTGCAAAACAGCAAAAGAAATCTGGAATAAGCTAACTTTAATTTGTGAAGGATTAGAGCAAATTAAAGAAAATAAATTGTCTGTCGCTGTTCAAAAATTTGAAAATTTTAGAATGTTTGCAGGTGAATCTATGGACCAGCTGGATGCAAGATGCACTGGAATCACAGATGAGCTTTCAGCTCTTGGGAAGGAATATACATAAAAGGAAATGTGTATGAAGATACTAAGAAGCCTCCCAGCTGAATGGGAAATTAAGACTATGGCTCTAAGACATTCCATGGACCTCTCAAAAACATCTAACCATGAGCTATTCTCAGACCTCAAAGCTTACGAGTTTGAGATAAGAAGAAAAGAGCAAGAGGAGACAGTTGTACCCAAGACAGCTGCACTGGTAGTCAAGGATGGAAAGAGAGCTGAACCAAATGAACCATAGACCAGGAGGAGATTGCCCAAATGGTTAAAAGATTCAACAAGTTCTTTAATAAGAACTATAAAAGAAACAAGGGTGAAACCTCCAGGAGACATTCAGCTCCCTCTAAATCACGGGAAGACAGGCCACCCAAGAGAGCTGAGCATCAAAGGGTAGAATATTAGAGAGCTGATAACCCAAGAACAGAAAGAGTTGATCAAAGAGCTGAGAACCTATGTTGGAACTGCAGACAACCAGGACATTTTGCAGTTGATTGTTCCTATCCACCAGTCAACAAATATAGGAATGAAGAAGAAAGAAAAGTCTTCAGAGAAAGAATACAGGAAAAGAATAAAGCCATGTTGTTTCTTTGCCGAGCTATTTGTGCGGCTAAGTCTAAAGAAGCAGCAAACTCAGAGAGTAATGAAGCTGACTACTCAAGTGATTCTAAAGAAGAAGCCATGATTTACCATATGGCTAAAGAACAAGATCAACCAGACCAAGAAGATGAGGTACACTCTAACTCATCACATTCAGATTCAAGT
Organism: Rehmannia glutinosa; assembly: GCA_016081115.2. Taxonomy (NCBI): domain Eukaryota; kingdom Viridiplantae; phylum Streptophyta; class Magnoliopsida; order Lamiales; family Orobanchaceae; genus Rehmannia; species Rehmannia glutinosa. The sequence continues at coordinate 59,091,290 of CM071937.1, read as the reverse complement.
GATAGTGATTGTGATACACACACTTCATCACCCACTGATCTTTATGATTCATTAGACAAAATGATGAAAGATTTTGAACATTAAAATCCTCACACACACTTTTAAATGAGGAAAACAACCATTTAAAAGCCAAAACTCACTGGTGACTAAAGAGCCGAGTACTCTAAGTCACATAGCTGATGAGAACACAAAGTTGAAGGCTGAAAATGCTAAAATGATAGCAGAGATAGCTGCTATTGAAAAGAGGGAAAAAGACCTCGAAAATGTGATTGCCTCATTTACAAAGGCATCATGATCATTGGATGATCTTATCATGAGTCAAAAAAAATGTGGAAATAAGACAGGCATATGATTCAATTCCTTTGTGCACAGTCAAACTCCAAGAGTGATTTTGGAAAAAGGATCTTCAAGCAATGAAGCATCTCAAAAATCCAAAACACCAAATGTTGCACCCACATTCACTCCTACCCACAATCACAAACAAACTGGCCTTGGATATAAAGGGAAAGGAAAACAATGAGTTGAGTATGCTGAAAGGACAGCTGAGAAGAAATCCAGCAGAGTTCCTCAGCAAACTCCAAACAGAAAATACTCTGTGAAAAGCAAACAGAGCTACCAGAAACCCTAGAAATTTCATCAGAGAAATACATATGATGGGAATGGTAGAAACTATCCAAACCAAGTTGATTGGAATAATGTGAAATATCAGCAAAGACCAATGGAATACAAGCCTAAATGGCAAAGACCTAAACCTCAGCAAAGGTCATTCCAAAGGGAAATGAGCTATTATTAGCACACATATGTACCCAGGCACTACACTCAGAAACATTACAACTATCCCAAGAAAGCAATTGCTAAAACACACACACAGGCATAAGAACCAGATCCACCAGAGTTAGTTATTGGTGACGTTAGAGATGGCATAAGAACTAGATCCAGAGCACAACATGAAGCAATGTTTAATTGTTTTATTTCCCAAATAGAGCCAAAATATGTGTTTCAAGCATTGGATGACACACGTTGGATTCAAGCCATGCAAGAAGAGCTGAATCAATTTGAAAGAAACAAGGTATGAGAATTTGTGCAGAGACCAACCCATCAAAATGTTATTGGCACAAAATAGGTTTTCAGAAACAAGATGAATGAGGAAGGATTTGTGGTGAGAAACAAAGCAAGATTGGTAGCCAAAGGGTAATTCCAAGAAGAGGGAATAGATTTTGATGAAACCTTTGCTCCTGTTGCAAGATTAGAAGCAATAAGGATGTTTCTTGCCTATGCTGCACATAAGAACTTCACTGTGTATCAAATGGATGTGAAGAGTGCGTTTCTAAATGGACTGCTAGAGGAAGAAGTCTATGTTGAACAACCTCCAGGTTTTGAGCAGAAGACTATTGGAGATAAGGTGTACAAGCTCAAGAAAACATTATATGGATTGAAACAAGCACCAAGAGCTTGGTATGATACATTATACCAATTTCTAACTGATAATGGATTCACCAAAGGAAAAGTGGACAAAACTCTCTTCAGAATTCAAGATGGAGAAAGTATACTGCTTGTTAAAATATATGTGGATGACATCATTTTTGATCCACAAATAAAGAGCTATGTGATAAGTTCTTTAACCTCATGCAAGGAAAATTTGAGATGAGCATGATGGGAGAGCTGACATTCTTTCTAGGGCTTCAAGTCAAGCAGTTGAAGGATGGAACCTTCATAAGTCAAACAAAATACACCAGAGATTTAATGAAGAAATTTGGTATGGAAGAGAAATCTTCTGTGAAAATACCAATGAACACATCAGTAAAGATGGACAAGGATGCAGATGGCAAGGCTGTAGATCAAACCAGATATAGAGCACTTATTGGATCATTGCTCTACTTAACAGCTAGCAGGCCAGACATCACCTTTGCAGTAGGTGTATGTGCAAGATTTCAATCTGCACCAAAGGAGAGCCACATGACTGCAGCTAAGAAAATCCTAAGGTATTTTAAGGGATGCGAGAAAGTTGGCTTATGGTATCTAAAGGAAGGTGGATTCAAGCTTATTGGTTACTCAAACTCAGACTATGCTGGATGTAGAGTTGACAGGAAGAGTACTTCAGGTACATGTCAAATGCTTGGAAATAGATTGGTTTCCTTGTTTAGCAAGAAGCAAAACTCAATAGCCACATCCATAGTTGAAGCAGAGTACATAGCTGCGGGCAGCTGTTGTGCCCAACTCTTATGGATGAGACAGCAACTGAGAGATTACGAGATTGAAGAAAAAGAGATTCTAATTATGTGTGATAACACTAGTGCTATTGCAATCACTCAGAATCCTATGTTGCATTCAAAAACAAAGCATATTGATGTCAAGATATCATTTTATAAGAGATCATGTTGAAAAGAAAGACATCACTTTGGAATATATCTCAACTGATAAGCAGTTAGCTGACATATTCACAAAGCCCCTACGTGAGTCAAGATTTGAAGATCTTAAGAATGAGTTAGGGTTAATTGAGCTGAGTTAACACTCAGAAGACTTGATACGTGTGAGTTTTGCATGTATTTTGAGGTGTATTTCTGGCTATAATGATGGGTAAACATGCACATACTCGAGTTAAATGTTACATATTAACTCCTTGTGGAAAAGATATTACACTTTCCTTATTTTGTAGGAATTTCATGATATTTGAAGCAAATTGAATACGAATACGAGGATAGCAAAGTGGAAACACGGAGAATTGAGTGAATATACGAAAAGTGAAGCAAAAAAGAGCGAAAATTGAGCGTCTACGGAAAAGATAGGGGGCACACGGGTTGGGCGTGCCTCAGACACCACCCGTGCACCCCTGTATAAAGATAATTGGAGCTGCAGCATGGCGCACGGGTAGCCCATGCATCGACGCATGACCCGTGCATCCTACAGAGGATGAATGATTTCACCGGGATGGCGCACGGGTAGGCCGTGCTCCGACACCACCCGTGTGCTCTACAGAGACTTGGATTATTTCAGCAGGGTGGCGCACGGGTAACCCGTGCTCCGACGCACCACCCGTGCGTCTGCGCTGGAATCCCATAATCTGCAGCATTATGCCCTAAACTTGATGGTGGGTATAAAAAGGCTTTTTGGGGGGCGCACACAAGGATATTCTGGCATTTTTGGGATCTACAACACAAGACAAGGGTCAACTCTTGGAAGGAGATATCAAGGAGACAATCGGGTTGCATCGGAGCTTGAAGAACGGAGATATATTGAGAGATTGTCGACGTTCCTAAGTTTTTCTTGCTTCTCTTTTAGTTTCAATCTTTCATTTTCATTTGTGATGGCTTTGAACACTTTGTTTATAAGTTGTTTAATCATGTGAAGCTAAACTCTAGAGATTTCCGGGTTTTGGAAGTAGATTAATGAACTCTTGTTGGATGTTTTAATCTTAGTTGAAGTTATTATCTTGAAGCCTATTTGAGTATTTTGAGCTTATTCTTGTTTTATCGCTTGATCAATGATTTAACTTGTTTGATATATTGATTCATAATTCGAGAGATGAGTTTCAATATTAGATCTTGAATACTCAACACAAATATTTGCATGAATCGAGAGGTTTGTAAATATTTGTGAGGATATTTGATCTTTTAAACTTTTGGGAGTTGAATGCTTCATGTTGAGTAGAGATGCTAGCATAAGTATTTCAATCTACGTTTTATATGCATCTCGAGAGAGAGGATAAAATAGCTTTGTGATTGTCTTATAGGAATATTGATAATAACGTGGCTTGATTAAATCGGATAACAAGAGGATTATTAATCGAAACCTTAACTCGGAAATCCATTTCATTATCTTGATACTTCTATCATTTGTATTATCTTAATCTTGTGTTTTAGTGATTTAAATTGTCTTAATCTCAATACAACAATCATCAAATTTCGATCGTCTAAATAAAAATAAGACTATCTTGGTTCAATACTTAGCGAATAAATTTATTAGTCTCCGTGGATACGACCTTGCTTACCCTATTCTATAAACTACACCGTACACTTGCGGTGAAGCTAAAAATAAGGTGAACAAGTTTTTGGCGCCGTTGCCGGGACTAATACAATTTTTGGTGCTAATATTGCGATAGATAAATTAATTTTAATTTAGACAATTTTATTTTTACATTTTGGATTCACTTTAATTCTTCATTATTTGACTTGTTTCCTTTAGTTCGGTCCAGGTAGTGCATGAACACACGCTCGAGGCAAGGGGACTTGATACCGCTTATACCGGAAGTCGAGGCTTTCGCGAGAAGAATCAGTGCTACCACTAGACAGGCTGAAAGACAACACAATCCGATAATGGGGGATTTGAATGAGTTACCAATACCGGCAAACAATGGTGGAAATGAGTTACCGATACCGGTGCAACCAAGAAGCCATTCGTGATTACTTTCGACCACAAACGAATCGTAATTACGGTGGTATTGCCCATATTCCTATCAATGCCAACAACTTCGAGCTCAAACCGCATCGATCAATATGGTGCAACAAAATCAGTTTGGGGGTTCGCAGAATCGAAGATCCTAACTCTCACCTTGCGCATTTTATCCAAATATGCAATACGATCAAAATGAACGAGTCTCGATGACGCCATAAGATTGCGCCTGTTCCCATTCTCTTTACGGGATAAGGCGAGAAATTGGTTGGGTACTTTGACGCAAGGCGGTGTAAGCACATGGGATGAACTAAGCCAAAAGTTCTTGTTTAAATTCTTTCCACCGAGCAAAACTTTGCGGCTCAAAAGCGAGATCACTCAATTCGATGAGTTCGACTCGAGCCTTTGTACGAGGCTTGGGAAAGGTTTCGGATTTGTTACGTAGATGCCCACAACATGGGTTTCGGAGGATCAACAATTATGTTTCTTCTACAATGGTTTAATGGGACAGACGAGGGCCTTTGTGGATGCCGCATGGGAGGAGCATTGTTGCCAAGGTTTCCACAAGATGCCTTGAACCTTCTTGAGAAATGGCCATGAACGATTACAAAGTGGCCATCGAAAGATCTAATGTACAACGAGTAGTCGAAATCTCGGATTGCACCCAATTAAAACATTGACGGCACAAGTAGCGGCTTTGACAACTCAATTGAGTGTATTTACGAAGGGGCCGAAGCGAGCACGAGCATGGGTAGTGAAGCTCTTCTATATCCGATGGAAGAGGTAAATTATGTGAATAACCGGAATTTCAACAATTTCTGGAATAATTCAAACCCAACGCACTACCATCCAGGGTTGAGAAATCATGAAAAATTTTCCTACGCAAATACAAAGAATGTGTTACAACCTCCGCCGGGATTCAATGCTTCAAGTGGAGGCAGAAATGGGGAAGGCAAATCGTCGTTGGAAGATGCACTCACCTCCTTCATAAATCAATCTAATGCTTTCATGAATGATACAAGGAGCCGTCTCGCTAAGCAAGACTCTCGGATGGATAAGATAGAACAACAAGTGACAAGCTCGATAAAGAATCTGGAGACTCAAATGGGTCAATTGGCTACAATTGTGGGTGGTCAACATCACAAGGGTCAATTTCCAAGTAACACGGAAATGAATCCTAAGAAACAATGCAAAGCGATTCGTTTACGAAGCGGTACGGAATATGAGGGGCCTAAAGAAAAATCTGGGAATCTGAAACTTTCAGATGAAGCATCGAGACCGGAAGCGGGATAATCCGTGATGAAAGATGATATTGAAGAAAGTAGGAAAGAAGAGAACAAAGAGGCGGAACAAACATGGGCTGAGAAGCTAAAATCATCATCTAACTCGAATATATCTAAGTTGCCTATATCTCTTCCCTTTCCTCAAAGATTTCAAAAGAAAAAGCTTGATGATCAATTTGCCAAATTCCTTGATATATTTAAGAAATTGCACATTAACATTACTTTCGCAGACCCACTAGAACAAATGCCAAATTATGCGAAATTTCTTAAGGATGTTATGTCAAAAAAGTGGAGGATGACAAGCTTTGAAACGGTGAATTTGACAGAAGAATGTAGTGCGATTATCCAAAGAAAGCTACCACAAAAACTGAAAGATCCGGGGAGTTTCACTATCCCTTGTGCTATTGGTGGTAATTTCTTTAATAAAGCGTTATGTGATTTGGGGGCAAGTATTAACTTGATGCCTTTGTCCATTTTCGGAAGCTTGGATTAGGCGGACGTGAAACCAACTACGGTGACATTGCAACTTGCGGACCGATCACTTACGTATCAAGGGGAATTATTGAAGCGTATTGGTAAAAGTTGATAAATTTATATTCCCGTGGATTTCTTGGTTTTGGATATGGAAGAAGATCGAGGCGTTCCACCGATACTTGGACGCCCTTTCCTAGCCACGGGAAAAGCCTTAATAGATGTGCAAAAGGGGAACTCACATTACGTGTTAATGATGAGCATGTTTTATTTTCTATATATAAGGCAATGAAATTTCATGATTCGGTGGAGAATTGTAATTTTTTGGATATAGTTAGTTCATGCATTGAGGATTATGTTGATCATACATTGTCTGAGATGATTTGGAATTTGGTCTAACCCACTCGTGCTCAATGTCGAGTGTTGTACTTGATTTTGATAACCAAGATTTGTACGACTATGTTTGTGCCTTAGATCATATGCATGAACTACCTAAGAGCGCAAGAGGCGAGAACGCAAAGCCAGAAACAAGGGAGCCGAACTTGCAGAAACGCACCACCCATGCGTCCACGCACGGGCAACCCGTGTGTGATGCTGAGGGACGGGTTGAGCTCTCTGAAGAGCACACGGGCCGTGCGCCGGTGCATGGGCTGCCCGTGCGTGACCCTAAAATAGCAACACCAACTCCGGAACTCAAGCAATTACCTGAACACCTCAAATATGCATTCCTTGGGGCAAATAATGCAAATCCGGTAATCGTTTCATCTCTTCTCACTCCTACTCAACTTGATAAACTGTTAAGGGTTTTACGAAAACATAAGTCGGCACTAGGATGGTCTATAACTGATTTGAAAGACATAAGTCCATCCATTGTGATGCATAAAATTCGGATGGAAGATGTTTATAAACCATCAGTGCAAAACCAAAGACGACTAAACCCTATCATGCAAGATGTGGTTAGGAAGGAAGTGTTGAAATGGTTGGATGTCGGGATCATTTATACGATATCGATAGTTCATGGGTGAGTCCGGTACAAGTGGTCGAGAAAAAAAAGGGGGTAATATGATGGTGAAAAATGAAAATGAAGAACTAATTGCTACTAGAATCGTTACAGGGTGCCGAATTTGCATTGATTATCAAACTAAATGATGCCACTCGAAAAGATCATTTTCCCCTTCCCTTTATCGATATGATGTTGGATCGTCTTGCAGGTTATGATTATTATTGCTTTTTAGATGGTTATTCTGGGTACAATCAAATCATGATTGCGCCGGAAGACCAAGAGAAAACAACATTTACATGTCCGTATGGCACATTTGCATTTTGTCGCATGCCATTTGGTTTATGTAATGCACCTGCCACTTTCCAACGTTATATGATGGCTATATTTCACGATCTTATTGAAAAAGTGATGGAGGTGTTTATGGATGATTGCTCTGTGTTTGGTGATTCTTTTGATAATTGTCTTCACAATCTTTCCCTAGTTTTGCAGCGATGTGAAGAGACCAATCTAGTACTAAATTGGGAAAAGTGCCATTTTATGGTACGTGATGGCATTGTACTTGGTCATCGAGTCTCTTCTGCAGGTTTGGAATTAGATCGGGCGAAGATTGTAGCGATCGAGAAATTACCACCTCCTACAAACGAAAAAGCTATCCGGAGCTTCTTGGGCCACGCCGGATTCTATAGAAGGTTTATCCGTGACTTTTCTAAAATTTCTAAGCCTTTGAGCCAATTGCTAGAAAAAGATGCTGCTTTCAATTTTTCCAATGATTGTTTGCAGGCGTTTGAAACGTTGAAGAAGGCATTGGTGACCGCACCTATTCTTGTCGCCCCAGATTGGAGCCAACCGTTTGAATTGATGTGTGATGCGAGCGATTTTGCGGTAGGGGCTGTTCTCGGTCAAAAGAGGGAAAAGTTGTTTAGATCCATCTACTATGCTAGTAGAACACTGGACAGTGCTCAACAGAATTACACCACTACCGAGAAAGAGATGTTGGCGATTGTATTCGCATTTGATAAATTCCGATCATACTTGATTGGAACGAAAACGATTGTTCATACCGATCATGCGGCTATCAAATACCTTTTTGATAAGAAGGATGCGAAACCGAGGTTGATTAGGTGGATCCTACTATTGCAAGAGTTCGATGTGGAAATCAAGGACCGGAAGGGATGTGAGAATGTGGTGGCGGACCACTTGTCTCGAATTGAAAATCAAGAGGGGTCGCAAAGAAGCACTGAATTGATAAAAGAGGAATTTCTTGATGAACGGTTACTCATGCTCGAGGCAAAATTTCCGTGGTATGCGGATTTTGTCAACTATTTGGCTGGGGGAGTTTTGCCTCCAAATCTATCTTCATATCAAAAGAAGAAATTCCTACATGACGTCAAGTTCTACATGTGGGACGACCCCCTACCCTTTAAGAGGTGGGCTGACAAAATCATAAGGAGATGCATACCTCAAGAAGAATGGGAGGGAGTCCTACAACAGTGTCACTCTTCACCCTCTGGCGGACATTTTGGCCCAACCCGCACCGCTGCGAAGGTATTGCAGAGTGGGCTATACTGGCCCACTCTATTTAATGATTGCTATTTGTTTGTGCAACAATGTGACAGGTGTCAACGAATGGGCAACATTTCTAGAAGACATGAAATGCCGATGACAAACGTAATCGAAGTTGAATTGTTCGATGTTTGAGGGATCGACTTTATGGGCCCATTTCCATCATCTTCGGGCTATCAATATATTCTACTTGCAGTGGAGTATGTATCCCGTTGGGTAGAGGCGATCCCCTCCAAAACAAATGATACTCAAATTGTGATGAAGTTCCTTAAGAAAAACATATTTACTCGATTCGGCACTCCAAGAGCTTTAATTAGCGATGGAGGGTCGCATTTTGTAAATAAATTGATGAGCAATTTGTTGGCAAAATATGGGGTGAAACATAAATTTGCATTAGCATACCATCCACAAGCTAATGGGCAAGCCGAAGTAGCCAACCGGGAGATCAAATAGATTCTTGAGAAGACGGTTAACATCAACCGGAAAGATTGGGCATTAAAATTGGATGATGCTCTATGGGCGTACCGGACTGCATATAAGACACCGTTGGGCACATCTCCGTATCAACTTGTCTTTGGGAAGTCGTGACATTTGCCGGTAGAATTGGAGCACAAAGCATTTTGGGCGGTCAAGAAACTAAATCTGGATTTTCAAAAGGCCGGTGAAGAAAGGTTGCTCCACTTAAATGAGATGGAAGAATTTCGGGATGAAGCTTACGAAAATTCCTGACTTTACAAAGAAAGAACCAAAAGGTGGCACGACAAAATGATTAAGAAACTAGAGTTTTTACCAGGGGAACCTGTCCGCTTGTACAATTCACGCCTTAAACTATTTCCGGGAAAACTCAAATCTAGATGGTCGGGGCCTTTCGTGATAAAGAAAATATTGAATCCTCCCGGCGTTGTGGAATTGTTAACGAAAGATGGTGAGACCTTCATGGTAAATGGCCAGAGGATTAAGCATTGCTTCCACCGAGGCAATCAAGAGGAGGTGACATCCATCACCTTGCGAGACCCGTGACGGAACGAAAACAGGCGTCAAGCTAAAGACGTAAACTATAGCGCTTGTTGGGAGGCAACCCAACGGTTTTTAGTGTGGATTTCAAATTTTTTTTAATTTTTATATTTTTTTCTTGTGTGTGGGTTTTATCCTAATTTTGTGTGTTTAAAAAAAATTTCTGAATTGCTGTACAGGTGCGCACGGGTAGCCCGTGCGTTGGCACACCACCCGTGCGCCCTACAGAGAGTTGGGGAATTCCACCGGGGTGGCGCACGGGTAACCCGTGCTTCGACGCACCACCCGTGCGCCTTTCAGAAGGGGCATAAATAAGAGCAGTTTTAAAACTGCTCTTCTTACCAAAATTCCCCCAAATCGCGCGCCCACCTCTCAAATTTCATTGCCTTCATAATTTCGTGTAATTTCTACCCAAATTCTCCCTTTTAATCACTCCCCCATCACAGTAGAACCACAATTTGGATTATATTCAAGTTGGATTGAAGAATCATTGAAGAAAAAGCACCTAGGGTTCAAGTTGTTCAATTTGAGTCGAAATTCAAAAATTCCGGTAAGAGCATCGTTTTTCCTTGTGAATTTCTTGTCAATTATGTAATGGGAATCATGATTGGTGCTAGCTTTGATATTTTTGCTATGTTTTGAATGAAAAACTCTTTGAAGCAATTTATCAAACACCTTGTGGGCTTGTGTAATTGAGGAGATTTTGGATGAAGTATTGATGAATAAGGCATGGCCAATGATTGTTTGAGCTAATACTTGTCTAAAATGGCCATAATTTTTGCTTGCTTGGGGTAGTTGATCGATCAAAGTGAAGTAGGGAAGTGAATTTGCATCACCTAATATGTTAGCTTTAATCCCTTACTTTGTTGTTGCCATTGATGATATTGGGATGCTAATGGAATGTATTTAAGGTACAAATCCTTCATGGCCGGGCGAAGAAATCCCCAGGGAGGAAGGAGACGTGCACGCGGGGCGGCAAAACGAGACGTGGCACCGCCAGAGGTAGACCAAAATAGTCCTGCGGCATATGGGGTTGACTTGACAAACGCCGATGATCTTGAGCGATGGAATCGCTTGGTGGGTCGCCAAATAGCTCCATCCCGCTATGCCGACGATGACTGTACCCAAACTTTGGGGATACATGAGGACGTTTGGCGTCTCTTTGCAAAGGTCGGATGGACCAATTTTATGAGCCGAAGGTGGCCGACCTTTAAACGGTTCACACTGGAGTTTTTGAGTACCGTGGAAGTACTCAAACAAGGCGGGACTTTTGAACCATATATGATACGATTTCAGTTGGGGAACGTTCGTAGACAACTGTCTATGACCCAATTGAACACCATTTTCGAGGTTCCAACAAACGCTTGTGGAGAATGCCCCATTATGATCAATATGACTTTTGGAGAATGCTTGTGGAAACACCACAAACGGGGCCTATGTTGTATGCCGCGCGGACCGCCAAAGCCTCTTGGATCCGGAATCCAGTTTTCCGGTACATACAATGCGTGATTGCATCCTCCGTGTTCGCCCGAGAAAATATTGGAGGGATGACTACTAAGGAGCTTTACCTACTCTGGTGTATGGTCACAAATACCCCCTACAACACAGACGTCAATTTCGCAGAGCAAATAGAGCAGTTGGCTAGGCGGGAAGGGGGTATGATTTCTATAGGGGGCCTCATTACCCCTATTGCCCGGCATTTCAACGTCGATTTCCGAGGCTTGGAGCCTATCCCGGGCAGCACTCGGGTTAATTTGGCCTCGTTGCACCACATGAAGTTCATAGCAAACGAAGACAACACATTAGTACTTCTACAAAAGAAAGGTGCTGCATTTCCGTTGCCTAACCCGCCATACACCACAGTCGATACATTGGCGGATACCACCAACTTCCTAATGAACTCTGACGCACATAACCGAATTACAGAGGCTATAGATGCAAGGAAGAAGCGCAGAGTTGAAGGCTTCCTGGATGAGGAAGATTTGGTGGCGGAGGAGGATGAGATACATGGAAGAGAAATGGGGGTCGAACCTCATCACCCCCAAATTGGATATGATATACCCGAGTCCTCACACGGAGGCGATTACCCCCGATGTTCTCAAAGCGGGGATCGTCCTGGCACTTCTCATAGTGGAGGGCCCCAACGCGGCAATGATTTTCAAGACATGTTATATGCGTTTGGGGAGGACTTGCGTCGGCAAGGAGAGGAGTTGAGGCAACAGGGGGAGGACTTAAGGCAACACCGGGCTGATTTTCTCGCGTTCAGTAAGCGCTATGATCGGCGTTCCGTGGAGACGTGGCAAGTGCTCCAACAGTTACAAATGTGGCATATTTCCCAAGGCCACTTCCCACCGCCGCCACCGCAGTGATTCAGGTATATCCCCACTTTTCGTTATTGAAATTCTATTTTTCCCCTTAGGACACTATAATTTCATTCAAGTTTGGGGAGAGATATATATTTTAATATATGAAAAAGTGTGGATACAAATTTAAAAAAAAAAATAATAATATAATCATGCATTTCTTGTTTTCATATAGTTGCATTAGAGCATTCTAGGTAGCATTGCATTAGAGCACGTTTATGGCTTTAGCACGTCTATTGCTTTCGTAGTGGTTAGAGAGTGAGTTGACCGAGCATGTTGCAACTTGTTGTTGTGTGTTGATTGAAAATTCATATTGTTGGGATTGGATGTTGGTTATGAGTTGATTGAGCCTTGAATAGATGACATTGAGCATGTTGATATGGAAAACTTGGTTTGATGCTTTGAATTACATAATTGCAAGCCTGTGAGCTTTTGAGCTTTTCTTGCTTGTATCTTGTGCGATCTTGTTGTGATTTGAGTGTATCATTCATGTTGTTAAAATTCTAGAACTTGCTTGGGTATCTCTGTCAAGGCCACATGTTGTATCACGGTGTGAAGGTGATTAAAGGCCATCTTTGCTAGCCTTTCAAGCCTTTTACCTACCTAAAGATGTTGAAATTCCTAGTTAGCCAAGTTGAGCCTATAGCCTATTTCTTTGATAACCACAAAAATTTAACCCGTGATCTTAATATATCCATCACCTTAAACTCGAATGTATAGCGTTGAGTAAAGGAATGAATGAGGATGAATGGGTAGGAATTGAAAAGTAGGATAAGTGGGCATACTTGGTTAAATGGAACAGAAAGAGGAAGGAAAGGAGTTGAAAAAGAAGTGTTGAAATTGCACAAATGAAAAAAAAAATTGAAAAGTTGATAAACTTGGGGGGCGAAGGATTGTGATTTGAGGCGATTCTCAAAAGAAAGAAAGGAAATGGAGATAAATAAAGTTGATAAAAATGAGGGATGATTGGAGTAGCATATGGGATGGTAATGAAAATGTTTGATATGCTCATCGGTCTATATACTCGAGTTTGAGTCACTTTATCCAAAATTTCCTACCCAAACCAAAGAGCCTTCATTACAACCAAATGAGAAAGTCCTTTTTGATTCACAAATTGCATACACTCTAGTGGCGGAAATATGAGACGAATTGCAAGCCTATGGTAATTTTGCGACATCGAACTGATTTGAGCGTAAACACGTCCTATATCCTCGTGAGATGAGAGTATACACTTAACTTTGAGAGTTGGAATTCAGAGCATTTCACTTTGTTTTACTTGAGGCGTGTTCTTTGATCAGATATTTGAGGCTTGATTGGTTTGTTGCTTGACATTCATGATGAACAATATGAATTTCTTTTTGGATCCGTTGTGTGCGCTTTTATTCTTATCTCCCTGTTGTGCTTTATCGTGTTTTAAAAAAAATTGTTGATCGGGACGATCAACGGTGTAAGTTTGGGGGATTTTGATAGGTGTGAGTTTTGCATGTATTTTGAGGCGTATTTCTGGCTATAACGATGGGTAAACATGCACATACTCGAGTTAAATGTTACATATTCACTCCTTGTGGAAAAGATATTACACTTTGCTTATTTTGTAGGAATTTCATGATATTTGAAGCAAATTGAATACGAATACGAGGATAGCAAAGTGGAAACACGGAGAATTGAGTGAATATACGAAAAGTGAAGCCAAAAAGAGCAAAAGTTGAGCGTCTACGAAAAAGACAGGGGGCACACGGGTTGTGCGTGCCTCAGACACCACCCGTGCACCCCTGTATAAAGATAATTAGAGTTGTAGCATGGCGCACGGGTAGTCCATGCATCGACGCATGACCCGTGCGTCCTACAGAGGATGAATGATTTCACCAGGATGGCGCACGGGTAGGCCGTGCTCCGACGCACCACCCATGCGCTCTACAGAGACTTGGATTATTTTGTGAGGTGGCGCACGGGTAACCCGTGCTCCGACGCACCACCACCCGTGCGTCTCTGTACTGAATCCCATAATCTGCAAAGATTATGCCCTAAACTTGATGGTGGGTATAAAAAGGCTTTTGGGCGCACACAAGGATATCTCGGCATTTTTGGGATCTACAACACAAGACAAGGGTCAACTCTTGGAAGGAGATATCAAGGAGACAATCGGGTTGCATCGGAGCTTGAAGAACGGAGATATATCGAGAGATTGTCGACGTTCCTAAGTTTTTCTTGCTTCTCTTTTAGTTTCAATCTTTCATTTTCATTTGTAATGGCTTTGAACACTTTGTTTATAAGTTGTTTAATCATGTGTAGCTAAACTCTAGAGATTTCCGGGTTTTGGAAGTAGATTAATGAACTCTTGTTGGATGTTTTAATCTTAGTTGAAGTTATTATCTTGAAGCCTATTTGAGTATTTTGAGCTTATTCTTGTTCTATCACTTGATCAATGATTTAACTTGTTTGATATATTGATTCATAATTCGAGAGATGAGTTTCAATATTAGATCTTGAATACTCAACACAAATATTTGCATGAATCGAGAGGTTTGTAAATATTTGTGAGGATATTTGATCTTTTAAACTTTTGGGAGTTGAATGCTTCATGTTGAGTAGAGATGCTAGCATAAGTATTTCAATCTACGTTTTATATGCATCTCGAGAGAGAGGATAAAATAGCTTTGTGATCGTCTTATAGGAATATTGATAATAACGTGGCTTGATTAAATCGGATAACAAGAGGATTATTAATCAAAACCTTAACTCGAAAATCCATTTTATTATCTTGATACTTCTATCATTTGTATTATCTTAATCTTGTGTTTTAGTGATTTAAATTGTCTTAATCTCAATACAACAATCATCAAATTTCGATCGTCTAAATAAAAATAAGACTATCTTGGTTCAATACTTAGCGAATAAATTTATTAGTCTCCGTGGATACGACCTTGCTTACCCTATTCTATAAACTACACCGTACACTTGCGGTGAAGATAAAAATAAGGCGAACAAGACTCAATCAGCAGAGATAGTCGATGAGAAAATGAGAAAAGAGCAAGTTTCACAAATCAGCCAAGTGAGACAACCATATCGGAAAGTTAGTTGTATCGAGTTAGCTGAAAGCTGAGTCACTTAATGAAAAGAGAGAAGCAGAGTTAAGTCATATTTGATATAAGCTGAGTCATTTATGAACTAAATGAAAAAACGCAGTCGTTTTAAATGAGCGGGAATATTTTTAAGGATGATGTCAGTGTAATAATGACGGGTACAGTAAAAAGCTGTACAGTAAGCATATGATTGGATACAAATGATGCCGCATTAAATGCGAGGAATTAAATGCAATTTTGACGTTCTAATCTGAGCCGTTGATCTCGATCAAAAATTCAAAATCCAAAGACATGTCCTTTCATAACCCTTATATATACGGTTTTAAGCCTTCTCTCTCTTACGGAAACTGTTCATCTTCATAGCAAAATCAAAGCAAGTTCTCTTTTCTCTCGAAAACCCTAAGTATCCTTAAGCACGTTCTCCAGTTTTTAATCGGTAAAAATCACAGAAAATGGCACCAAAGATCGACTATGTCAAGCTCTCCAAGCAAATCCACTCAGGATCATCGGTTGACTTTGGAGGAATGCTGAAACAGGGTTCTGATGAAACCATTGTTCTGAAAATCGCCGAGATGCTAGAAAAGTCAAGTCTCAAGGGTTTTCTAACCATGGAGTATTCCCACACCTACCTTGAGGAGGTAGCGATGTTCTATGTCAACGCAGAGGTGCAGGACGAAGGAATCAAGTCTTCTGTCCACCACAAGGACATCATAATAAGTGCTAAGGATCTAGCTGAGCACTGCTTGTTGCCGTCAGAAGGCATAAAAGAGATACATGAAGCTGATGTAGACTTGGCTGCTGCATGGAAAGAAGTAGCCAAACCTGAGTGTGCTGCTAAGGTAGTCTACACAACTGATAAGAAATTGCTGAAGGACAACTATCATAAGCTGATGGATGTCGTCTCCAAATGCGTAGATATGAAGTTTGGCAGCTTCAACCAGCTGTCAAAGACTAAGCTGATCGTCATGGCTGCGATCATGAAGTTCAAGAAGGTTAACTAGGCTGAGTTCGTGGACAACAGATTCTACCAGAATGTTTTGAACAAGACCTTTAAGGAGGATGGATCCTTTGGAGGATCACTTGGATATGGTCTTGTAATTGGCCACTTGCTGGAAGTGAAAGGTGTTGCCCTGCACCATGGAAAACCATTTCACGTGAACAAGATGATGTTCTGGGCAAACCTTTCAGGTGCCCAAAGAGAGCTCATGCGAAGAGAGCTGACACAAGTGAGGGGAAATCAGCTGATCCCGAAGACATAGTTGCTACCCCTCCTCCAAAAAAGAAAGTTGTCCCTGCAGCTCCGAAGAAGAAGGTTGCCCCTGCAGCTAAGAAAAAGGATGCACCTGCCCCTGCAGCAGAGATTGTGAAGGAACCCTTAATTCCTTCCAAAGTCGTGAAAAAGAACAGAACTGCCAAGCCCAAGAAGGCAACTCCTTCTAAGAAAGGTACTCAGACCGCAGATGAGTCCACTGAATCAGAACCAGAAGTCCCTCTGGTTCGTCCATGAAAAAGGAAGTTGGTCAAGAGATCCGACCTTGAGAAGACAGCTGAGTCTTCCACTCAGCTAGAAAAGGAAGAAGACACTGCTGGAAATCAGGAAGAGCAGTCTCCTGAAGTAATTGATGAATCGTCTAAGTCTGCTGATGATGTGCAGCAGATACCATCCAAAGACACAGCTATACGAGAAACAGCTGAGGGAAGTGAAGCAGCAGAGACAACTGAACCTACAGTTGAAAAGGTTATCTCTCCACCTGCTACTGATGCTGCTGAAGGTGAGGAGGAGCAGAGTCTCTTGCTTTCAATTCCTGAAAAAGGAGGACAAGAGGACGAAGATGATGACGATGATATAATCATGTACTCTCCACTGTATCCAGACATCCAGAGACGCCTACGAGAGTGGATGGCATGGAAACTTGATCACTCAAGGGTGCAGTTCGCTCACCCTGAGTTCATTGATGAAGAAGAGGAATTGCTGCGATTTCTTGGAGTTAACACTGTGCTACAGGCCCTTGAAGAAGAAAATTGCATGGATATTCTTCACATCATGAGGGAGAAAGAATAAGAAAAAGAAGCCGAGGAAGCACAAATACTTGAGAAAGCCAAGATGTGCGAGTTTACTGGTTCTCTCGACCACACTCATACACATCTCGATGTGTACTCTAAAAGTGATGAAGATATTGATACCGTTGCTGTAGTAGAGAAGTCAGATATGCAGTAGGCTCTGAGGGAATCCAGGCTAATGCAAGAGCAGCAATTGGTTGAAGGACCAGGAGAGTCGTCTCAATCTCTCCTGCAGACCGATCCTCTAGGAGTGGCACATCACATTGCCTCGTCGTCGCTGCAGCCACGTCCCCTGTACGATCAGAGGATGGATCCAAGGGCACTGGCGATGACACTGGGATTTTGGGCACCCAAGTTGAGCCAACCCCTGAAGAAGAAGGTGTTTTACCACCTGCCCCAGCGGCTGAGCACTCAACGGAAAAGGTTGCGAGTCAGGAGCAGAGTGACCCCACTGTTAATCACTCAGCTGGTGCGCCAGCTGAGGGGGAAGCTCTCTCCACCAGCAGGGTTGGAGGATGCTGTGGAAGACTCCAACTTGAAGAAATGAGGAGAAGTGGAACCATAAAAAGAACCGCAGCAGAGTGACATTGACGAGGCTCGAACAGTTGAGTTTGTCCCAGCTGAAGTGTCAATTGCTTTGAAGACTAATGACACTGTTCTTATAGTCGAGGCACAAGATGGAGATGCCCTAGGAGTTAACACTCTGGGCAGTGAAAGTGCCATCCAAAGAGTTGAGACTCCTATAGATGCCATGGTCGAAGACCCTAAGACAGCTGCGACTCTCGAAGGGACTGTAGAAGACCCTAAGACAGTTGAGACTGTCAAAGGGAACACTGAAGGCCTCACAGCAGTTGAGTCTGCTGGAGGTATTGAAGGCCTAAGGGAGGTTGAGACTTCCCTAGTGTTAGGAATTTTATTGTTTAGATTTTGATGAATGCCATGTAAAACTTAGAATAGAAAGTTGGCACCCCAATTCTTGTTGTAAAATGCATTGTAATGAATAGAGTGGCCAAGTGAGTTAAGTCGCCTACGCCCTAACATGCAAGAAGACAATCAAGAATGGAAGGAAGACTCTGCTGCGAGATAGCCGAGTATGGCAAAGAAGAGTAGACGGGAACTCTCTTGAAGAAGCGGTGAGATGCGGTGAGTGGAGCATCGATCAAGTCAACTCAAGAAAAGCCAAGTCTCAAGTTGAAGTGAAGAGTCATCCAATGATTGAAAGTCGACTCTAAGTCACCTGGGAAAGCAAGGAAATGCGGTCAAGTCGAGATAGCGTAAAAGAACCGTTGCCGTAAATCAAGAGATTTATTTAAACAAGTAATATCTCCATACCACCTTTCTTGGAGTGCTCGATCCCGAAGCGTGCAAAAGGAATGAACAATGGGAAGCACTACACCGTGTCGAACTACGAAAAGGTGAAAGAACAATTCATACGAGGAAACGGCAATTCCAAGAACTGCAAGCCAACGACTGCAAAGTGACTTTCAAAAATAAGCCTATCTCTTCAACGGGCAAATTTTTGAAAGTTCACTATAAAAGGCTGAGGAGTTTGTTTGAGATACAAGAATGACACACACGTGAGATATACAAGCATATTAGAAAAACTGAAACATTCTCAATTCTCAAGCCTACATTACGAGGTACATCAATCCAACACTCACCTGTGAAGGAAAGAGAACTTCAATCGGTTGAAGAGGAAAATATCGAAAACAAGGGGTCTACATTCCGGGAAGGATTGTAGAAAGGTTCAAGGTTGAACCAAGTCTTAAGCTTTTGGAGGGCTTCGTGATCAAATCCAAAGAGCTTGAGCAAGTGAGTTTGTAGTAACAAGGTAGGCGCCTGTGAAGAAGCCGAGTCGCACGAGAAGCCGGTGAGTGATCAAGGCGTCTCAGGACTAAGTCCCTAAGGATCAAGTCATTTGTTGTGATCAAGACTTGTATACGGACTGTTACCACTTTGTAAACCGATCATTACTTAGTGGATTCCTCCAGGAGTTGGAGAAGAGAGGAGTAGAAGAATTACCCCATCTTGAACCTCTATAAAAACTTTATTGTGTCATTTACATTTCAACATTTAAATTCTGCACTTTTTCGCTTATATCTTTGATAAATTTGCTATCCATTTGATAATTTATAAGTACTAAATCAAGCTCTATAATTTTGCTTAATCAAACTTAAGGGTGTTAAGTCTTATTTGAAAATAAAACCACATTTGAGTTAAATTATAGCCAACAAGTGAGTTACTTCATCAACGGCTCAAATTGAAATCTGTTGAGAGAGATTAACTCTCTTGAGTGACTAATTCATTTGTCCATCAAGGACATTGTGTGTAGAATCAACTCGTAGATTTAAAAGGACTAAATCGAAAATTTGGTAAGGTTTATTCAACCCCCCTTCTAAACCTTACACTTACACCCCTTGGGACCTACAAGTGGTATCGGAGCGGTTGGTTCATTGAACCCTCCACCGGTTCTTGAACTAGATCTCAAACTTTTCAAAGTCCGCTTTAGTACTTAAACCTTCAAATTTTTTATTAAAAGTTATTATCATGGAAGCAAATTTGACACGCATCCCTATGTTCACTATTGAAGAATTTGATGATTGGAAAATTCGTATGCGAGGCTCATCTATCAAAGATTACATGATGAGATGTGGATAGTGATAGAAGATGGGCCTCTGCAAATATTAAAGGTGAAACAGGATTTATACGAAGAGTTGCGTTGAAGGAGAAGAAGATGTTGCTCCCTGCATCATGGTTGAAAAACCAAGAACCGAGTGGACAAATGATGAGAAAAAGATACAACCTGGACAATGTAGCCAAGGACATCCTTTACAAAACTTTGGACAAAGCCATGTTCAATAAAGTCAAATCATGCAAAACGGCTAAAGAAATGGGACAAGGTGACATTAATTTGTGAAGGCTCGTGAGCAAATCAAAGAAAACAAATTATCGGTGGCGGTACAAAAATTTGAAAACTTCAAAATGATCTCGGGGAGAGAACTGGATCAACTAGACGCTCGGTTTCTGAGAAATCACAAATGAGTGTCTACACTTGGAAAGGAATATACACGAAGGAAATGTGTATGAAGATCCTAAAAAGTCTTCAAATTTGAATGGGAAATGAAGGTCATGGCATCGAGACACTCCATGGACCTATCAAAGACATCCAATCATGAGTTATTCTCGGACCTCAAAGCCTACGAATTTGAGTTGAGAAGGAAAGACCAAGAAGAGACAATTTGTACCCAAAGCAATTTGCTCTAATTGTTAAAGATGGGAAGAGAGTCAAGTCAAAGAGGTCATTGACCGGAAGAAATAGCCCGATGGTTAAGAGGTTCAACAAGTTCTTCAATAAGAATTACAAAAGTGGAAAGGGCGAATCTTCCGAAGACACTCAGCTCCCTCCAAATCAAGGGAAGACAGGCCAACCAAGAGAATAGATCATCAAAAAGTTGAGTATCAAAGGGTCGACAACTCAAAAATGGAAAAGAGCCGATCAAAAGGTGAATATCTATGTTGGAATGTAGACAACCAGTCACTATGCCATTGATTGCTCATATCCTCGTAGTCAACAAATACGAGGGATGAAGAAGAAAGAAAGGTCTTGAGAGAAAGAAGACAAGAAAAGAAAAAGGCAATGATGGCTACAGAGACTCATTGAGAGACAAGCCAAGTCAAGAGAGAGTGATTGAGAGAGTGAAGGCGACTACTCAAGTGACTCGAAGAAGAAGCCTTGATCCGCTTGATGGCCAAAGAACAAGATCAAGAAGATGAGGTACAATCTAACTCAACAAACTCGGACACTAGTGATAGTGACGTGACACACACACTTCATCACCCTCTTGATCTTTATGATTCATTAAGCAAAATGATGAAAGATTTTGAACACATTAAATACACTATTGAATCAAAAGTCTAAAAGTCAAAACTCAAAGTGACTAAGGAGCCGAGAACTCTAAGTCAAATAGCATGTTGAGAATGAAAGTTTAAAAAGGTGAAAATGCTAAATTAATAGCGAGAAATTGCTGCTATAGAAAAGAGGAGTATGACCTCAAAAATGTTATTGCCTCATTCACTAAGGCATCTAAATCATTGGATGATCTTATTATGAGTCAAAGAGAATGTGGAGACAAGACAGGGCTTAGGATTTAATTCCTCGTGCCATGTCAAACCTCAAAAGTAATTTTGGAAAAATGATCTTCAAGTCATGAAGAGTCCGAAAAATCCAAAATTCTAAATGTCACACACACATTCACTCCAAAGCACAATAACAAGCAAGCGGCCTTTGTTACAAAGGAAAAGGAAAACAACTTGATTGAGTGTCTTTGAAAAAGCAGTGAGAAGAGATTCACTAGGAGTCCTCAAAGCAAACTCCTAACGAAAAATACTCGTAAAAGGAAGCGAGCTACCAAAAATCCCATAAAATCCATAAAAGAAATACATATGATGGGAATGGTAGAAAATATCCAAGCCAAGTTGATTGGAATAATGTGAACTATCAGCATAAACTTATGGAATATAAGCCCAAATGGCAAAGGCCTAGAACTCGGCAAAGGGCATTCCAAAAGCATAAGAGCTTTTATCAAAGACACACATATGCACCTAGGCACTACACTCAAAGACACCACAATTACCCAAAGAAGGCAATTGCTAAAACACACATTCAGGCATACGAGACAAAAGAGAAATTTGTATGAACCTAGAATCCCCAAGCAATTTGCGAATTAATTATGATTATGGTGCTGATAGATGGCAACCCCTTAGAGTCAAATCATTTGGCTATAGGTTGGTTGGATCATCTTACAATTCTAACCCCTCAGGACCCGGACAAGTATGGGTACCTAAAACTTAATTTCCTTGATTGCGGTTCAAGGAGCAGTGAGTGCCAAGGAACCTGGTACATGGATAGTGGTCATTCCCGGACATATGACAGGAAATAAGAGAAATCTGTCAAAATTCAAGGAAGTCAAAGGAGCAAAAGTCATATTTGGGGAAATGAAGCTCTGGTGAAATAAGAGGCATTGGATCCATAAGGAGGAATGGATTAGAAATCACAGATGTTGCATATGTTGAAGGACTCAACTTCAACTTATCGAGTATCGATCGGCTACGTGACAAGGGCTACAATGTTGGATTCAACATGGGTAGATGCCAAATCAAAGAAATTGAATCAAATGAAGTGGTCTTTGCAAGGATGTAGACGAGAAAAATATGTATGTAGTGGATTGGTCAACTGCAACACCCAAAGACTTGTCTACTAGCAAAGTGTACAAATTTGAATCAAGTTGGTGTGGGCACTGGTGAGTCACCTGAATTTCAAAACACTTAACAAAGGCAAGAAGTCATCTTGTAGAAGGACTTCGGACTCAAGATACAAGAAGGAGAGTATATGTGATGCATGTCGAAGGGAAAACAAATCAAGTCGTCATTCAAAGAAAAGACATGCCCATCCTCAACAAGAATATTGCATCCGCTTCATATGGATCTATTTGGCCCATGGAACCAAACAAAGATAAGTGGAAAGAAATACACCTGGTGGTAGTAGATGACTACTCAAGATATACATGGACAATATTCATGTGCAAGAAGAAAGAAACTCTACAAAAACTACCACAAATTGATGAAGAGGATTCAAAATGAGAAGAGTCAAACCATTATCAAAATAAGATCGGATAAAGGAACCGAGTTTGTCAATGGAATAATAACTCAAAAGATTGTATTGAGAATGGTATTGGTCATGAACTATCAAGCCAGCAGAAGAACTCCACTGAGAATGGAGTTGCGAGAAAGAAGGAATTAACCCTCAAAGACGCAGCAAGGACCATGTTATCAAGCATGGTTACCAAAAGATTTTGAGGTGAAGCAATCAACACACGCTTGCTACACCCAAAAGCGGATGTATGATAAAGCAGACGGTGACAAAGACTCCTATGAGATCTCGGATGGAAGAAAACCAAGTGTTGCA